>CABHPR010147535.1:51815-71464 GCA_902168415.1 Peromyscus melanophrys
AAGGAAGGAAGGAAGGAAGGAAGGAAGGAAGGAAGGAAGGAAGGAAGGAAGGAAGGAAGGAAGGAAGGAAGGAAGTTAGTTGACAACCGTGTTGGAAGGCGTGTCCAGTTTTTGCACAGAAGAAAAGGCACCTGAAAGAGGGCTGTTAACATGAATAAGTGTTCCGGTTTGTCTATTTGTGGAAACCAGACTAGTTCCCTTAAGTCACAAGTCAAAAAAGAAATAGTGATTTCTAAATGAAGCTCTTTGCAGATTGATGAGATGGCTTGAATTGGCATCTCCTCTCCCACGCTGACCCTGACTCCTGGCTTCTCCCTGTCCCCTCTCTGCCTCATCCTTGATGCTCCTACTTTCTAAAAATCAAACAAACAAACAAACAATATAAACTGTAGCAAGCCCTTTACTTCTGTCCGTGGTTTCCCAGTCACGTGACAGCTAACCATTAAGTCTTAGGAACCTGCACCTCCTGTTAAGGAGAAGAACAAAGAGGAGGCAGGATGCCAGTCAGGCTGCAACACTTACTTAGGAAAGCCTGGGCTGCCCCGTCAACCCTGGCCTCCAAAATGAGAGAAAGTCCTAGTGCGTTGAAATCGATGGCAGACATCACCATAGATCTAACCTCTGCCATATGGTTTTTTTATTTTGTTTTTCAGCAATGTTGACAAAGCTGAAGTTTTATAAGGCACCCAAAAATCCAATTTATACTTAATAATTTAAGTTTGGAATGTAAGTGTTTTAATAGTATAATTAAATTATATTTGTATAAATCTGTGATATAGAGAGGGAAAGAGATGTGAGATATATACATACATATATATATATATATATATGGATTGACTCAAAATGAGGTACTTCAGTATTAAATTAAATAACATCATAGCAATGTCTCCTAGAGGTGGTTTGTAAATGCTATCGGTACCTTGAGTAGACCTAATTTGTAGATTTAAAACTTTGTTTTCTAAACCTTATGGTTCTGCTCATAAATCATGTATCTAATCTATATGATATGCAGCCGCTATAGGAAACAATTCTTGATTTTGTACTTTTATATTCTTTCTTAATAAATCTTAGAAAGTTTACATGTTAAATACATACATACATACATACATACATACATACATACATACATACATAAAATAATTTTCAAATGATTATAGTAGCCTTTTGGTTGAGATCCATGGTGTAAGAACATGAAACATTCAATTTCTAGCTAATCACATGGTGGACCTAAAATACACAAGCAACCCATAAAACTTGTGTGGTATATACACTAACATACTGTAGCAATGGGGAAGAAATATGTCTTTATTTTTATTTCATTTGTTGTACATGTAGCTCTCCCCCTTCTCCTTTCCCCTTGAAATCCTCCCATTTACTCCTCTTAAGGCCTTCTTAATAGGAAGGAATTCGTGCCTGATATTATTCAGCTAAGCGACTGCCTGTGGGTGACTGGTGAAGTCATGGACCACAGAGAAGAACTCTTGCCACTTTCCTAAGCTGGTGTAATTCCCACCTGCATTCTAAACACCTATCCTTACATCCACAAATAAGTGCAGCTCTCACCCCTCATCTAAGACACCCCTTTTTGCTGCAGACAGACCATAAAGGAATCCAAAACAAGTCAAAATGCAGAAAGCAACTAATCATGGGGTGCCTGCCCTCTGCTGATGCATCTAAGACCCAGGGGACATCATGGAAGAGAGGGCAGAAAGATTGTGAGAGCCAGAGGAATAGAACATCTACTACAGCCGGGCGGTGGTGGCGCACGCCTTTAATCCCAGCACTCGGGAGGCAGAGGCAGGCGGATCTCTGTGAGTTCGAGGCCAGCCTGGGCTACCAAGTGAGTTCCAGGAAAGGCGCAAAGCTACACAGAGAAACCCTGTCTCGAAAAACCAAAAAAAAAAGAACATCTACTACAAGATAGTAGTGGTATATGCATGACAGGGAGTTGAAACCAGAAAATCTCTACAATATGGTCACCTAAACAAGATCTGTACCATGAAATCACCAGTTGACATGCCAGTGTGGATGAAGGAAATCTCACAAGACTCTACCCTTGGATAAAGGCATATAAGCAGTCAATAGGCGCTGAGGAAGAATCAGTGGTCTCCAAGGATGAGTCCCTGATAGACTATCCAATCTCAAGTGATCAGCATTGCACAGTGTACATGTGAACAACACTAAATGGACTCAGCCGGTTGTGTATGCATATGTGTGTGTGCATGTTCACAACAATAATAATTGAAGAAAAGGTAGTGAATCTGAGAGGGAGTGGTGGGGTGTGGGAGGAGTTGGAGGGGAGAAGGGGGTGGGTTTTTTCTTTTTTAATTAAAAAAGAAGAAAAAGTACTTTCTATAAAGGAAACTCACAGACTTAATAAATCACTTAAAATGAAGGAGGAAATGCATGTAATAAATCCTTTTAGCATTTCAAGGAGTTTTAGGAAGTAAGTAGACAACTTGTTTACAAAATAAAACAGAGTATTTTTAAGACTAATGCCTGATAATGTTTCCATTCCCATGGTATCTCTTGCTTTAAAGTGATGGCAAAAGTTTCACATCTTACATTTGAAACATTCTAAAAATTTCTAAAACATTTTGAAATTCAACAAACAAAAAGTCTGAAAAGATTCCATAAATATTTTTGTCTTGCTATAGAATAATATTTTTAAATTTTTGGTATGCAAACGAAAAGCATTTTAATTTTTAAAATGTTCAAAATTAGTGCTTTTAAATTCAAAAGCTTGTGAAATTGATAGGTAAATTTTTCATGAGTTCCATGATTAATAAGCACAGACAAGGAGCAATTTGTTACCTTTAAGAGATATCCTTGTGAGCTATCAGCTTATTAAAGTCAAGTGTTGAAATAAATTCAGCTTAGGATCAGACTTTAAAATAACAACACTACAGTGTTAGCCAAAGTTATCTTTTTTTTTCATTTTCTATTTTTTTAATTAAGAAAATTTTTTCATTCATTTTACATACCAATCAAAGATCCCCTTCTTCCCTCATCCTGCCCCCTGCCCAGTCTCCCCCTCCCAAACCACCCCCACTTCCACCCACAAGAAGGCAAGGCCTCCCATGGGGAGGCACATCCAGTAGAAGCAAGTCCAAGCCCTTCTCCCTGCCTCAAGGCTGCACGAGGTGTCCCATCATAGGTAGTGGGCTCCAAAAAGCCTGCTCATGCACCAGAGATGGATTCTGATCATACCGCCAGGGGGCTCCCAAGCAGATCAAGCTACACAACTGTCTTGCCATGCAAAGGGCCTAGTCCAGTACCATGTAGGCTCCACAGCCATTGATCCAACTTTCATGAGTTCCCTCTAGTTTGGTTTGGTAGTCCCTGCATGTTTCATAATAGCAAGAACCTGGATGCCCCTCAACTGAAGAATGGATTAAGAAAATGTGGTACATATATACAATGGAGTACAACTCAGCAGAGAAAAACAATGACATCATGAAATTTGCAGGCAAATGGATGGAACTAGAAAATATCATCCTGAGTGAGGTAACTCAGAAGGACAAACATGGTATGTACTCATTCATAAGTGGATACTAGATATAAATCAAAGGACAATCAGGCAACAACCCATAACTCCAGAGAAGCTAACTAATAGGGAAGACCCAAAGAGGGATGCATGGACCACCCTGGGAAGGGGAAATAGATGAGATCTCCATTGAGTAAACTGGGGAAGAGGAGTGGGCAATGGAGGGTAGGGGATAGGGGATGAGGACATGAGGGAATGAGATGGTTGAACTGGAACAGGGATGGAGGGGGAAAGCAATGAAAGAGATACCATGATAGAGAGAGATATCATGGGGTTATAGAGAAACCTGGTGCTAGGGAAGTTGCCTGCAGGAATCCCCAAGAATGACTCCAGCCTGGACTACTAGCAATAGCAGAGAGGGTGTCTGAAGTGAACTGGCTTGTCCCAGAGATCAGACCAATGAATACCCTAACTGTCATCACAGAACTTTTCTCCAATGACTGATGGAAGCAGACGCAAAGATCCACAGCCAATCACTAGACAGAGCTCAAGGAGTCCAGTCAAAGAGAAGAGGGATTCTATGAGCAAGTGCATCAGGATCATGATGCGGAAACATGCAGGGATGACCAAACCAAAATTTTCAATTTGAATGAAATATATTCTATTTCTGATAATAATACTAGCATTTTCAGTGAAAGCAAAATATTTTCAATGTTTATTTTATTTTAATTTCTACCCTAAGTTTCTGTCTTAGGTAGGGTTACTATTGCACCATGACCAAGAAAGTTGGAGATGAGAGGGTTTGTTCGGCTTATGCTTCCACATCACAGTTCATCATCAGACAAAGACAGGACAGGAACTTGGAGGCAGGGACTGATGCAGAGGCCATGGAAGGGTGTGGCTTACTATTTTGCTCCTTGTGGCTTTCTTGGCTTGCTTTCTTATAGAATCTAGGACCATCAGCCCAGGAATTGCTCCACCCAAAATGGGCAGGGCTGCACCCACCAATCACTAATTAAGAAAATGCCCTACAGTCTAATGTTAGAGAGGCATTTTCTCAATTGAGGCTCCCTCCTCTCTGATGACTCTAGCTTGTGTCAACTTGACATAAAACTAGCCAATACAGTTTCTACTTGCATATATCTTTTTATAATGTACAATAATGAGATATACAGATTTAGAATAAATGAAAAGTAAAATAATTTGTAGAAGTAAGATTTTTAGTGCTTTACTAATAAGAGGTACATTTGGGAAATTGTGATTATAGCTTTAAATATGAAGCTATGTTATAGCTTGAAGCTGTTTTAAATATTAGTTATGTTTTCTTGTTAAGTTAAAAATAAAGAGGGGGAGCCAAAATTTCCTTTTCCAAGCCATTCAATATAAAACCATCCTACTTACATCTAAATAAAGTTATTTATTAAGGCCTGTGCTGGAAAGATTTTTCTCATGAACACTTGTAAACCATACACACACACACACACACACACATTTTGAAGTCAACTTTGTCAAACTCAGCTATGGCGTCACTAAGGCTGAGTAACCTGTTTGCACAGAACACTGACTAATGGACTGCGGCTCAAGAAAGAAAATAGTTTATTGGGACTGTGATAATCATATCTGTGTGAAATTTCTTTCAAATCTATGGCTTGCAGCAGATCGCCGCGGAAGAAAAAAAAATCCATAAGCTACCCAAAAACCTTTGATTTAGATCAAAGTCTCAAGGATTTCTGAGCCCAATTTAAGTTTTTATAACATCATATTTTCAAGCCTTTTGCTAAAAAGGTTTTGTTTCTCCCAAAACACTGCTGTGCATTTCTAGCTAGCTCCTTTGTGAATTCTAAACTTTATCTTGCTTACAGGTTTGGTTTTTCCAGAAGTGGGAAGAATAAGGAATAATCACCATGCCTATGAGTCTATTGACAAGATTTTAATCAAACAAAAATATGTACAGTTATGACTTAACTGGGTAATTTTCTCACCAGGCATAACAGCCTATGCAACTTCTTTGCATCTGTGTGAGTGAGGTATAGTACAATCTTTGTAGACTGTTTTGGCCCTTCTCTAGTCCCTATAAAACATTTCAGAGAATTAACACAAGTTTAGAATTCATATTGAACCATATACTGCCCCTGGTAAAATTACTTGAAACTTTCTTCTCTGTGATTTTAAAATGTAAACCAATCTAGCTGAGCAGTGGTGGTGCACACTTTAATCCCAGCACTCAAGAAGCAGAGGCAGGTGGACCTCTGAGTTCAAGGCCATCCGGGTCTACAGCTAGTTCCAGGATAGTCAGGGCCACACAGAGAAACCCCATCTCGGGAAAAAAGAAAAAGAAAAAAAAAGAAAAAAATTAGATTAAACCAATCTTACAATATTAGTGAAAGGCTTAAGTGAAATTGGCTATGACAGGTGTCTGACACATGGAGTGAGTTCACAGAACCCTGGCATCGCCTTTAATTATCCCATAACCTCTCACCACTCACTACCAATCGCCCCCTTAAACAACTTTTCAATAATTGCTAACTCACCTCTGCAATTTCATCCAGCTCCAATATCCCTGCATGTATCATCAGGAAGGTCAGGCTACTATCTTATCCCAACTGGGAGACTCCATTTGTTGTTAGTTTTGGTTTGCATGATGCAGATAATTCTTTTGAAAATATTAAAACAATATGTCATTCATGTTCTCCTACACTAGTTATTTCCCCCTTCGAGTTTCATTGCAGCAGAAAGATGGTGGTGGGTTCATAAGATGTGGTAAAAAGAAAAGCTGTATGCCATAAAGATGTACCTATCCGACTGAAAAAAGAAGATTGGAAAAAACAAGCTGGAGGAGACAATAGGTGCCCCGAGTAAAGAAAAACAACACCTGTCAGACTTATTTTTCCCACAGACTTTATGAAGCAAAAAGCAATGACGTCCAAATATTAGAGACAGTAGAGTTGAAAATTAGCCAGGTTTTGCCTCACCATCAGTGAACCCATGAGAACCTACAAGAAGACCCATCTGCTACAATATGGGACGTCTGCAGCAAAGCTTCCACTTTGACATTAACAGGGCAGAAGGACAACACACCTCCACAAAAATACTTTGGCTCAATTAGCAATGAAAAGCATACAAGCCACTCTGGCCAGGGAAGCAGGCAGGCTAACTGCAGATCTTCACTGCCCCCTCCTCTCCTCCAAATCCAATCCCCCAGTCTCATCCTCAGCTCCGCAGCAGACCACCTGCTGTGATCTCCTGTCTTTCCCCCAAATCCAGCGGGCACACCTGGGAACCCTCCAGCAAAGTCTGCTAGAGGCAAGTAGACCAGAAAAGGAGGTAGACTAGCTTCCTATTTTCACCCTCTCTCCTCTCCTCCATATCCAGTGCCCCAGTCTCATCCCCAGCTCTGTAGCGACCAGCAGTTCTGGCCTTTCCTCACGATCTGCCCCCATTCCCAGGGAACTAAGAGATCCTGGTAGAACACCCTGCTGTGCTCCCTCATTGGGACTCTCCTAGGCCTCCCCTTCCAGCCCACTCCCACTCCTAAGTGTCAGCTCCCAATACCTAGAAATCTGTGGTTTTCTACCTATTGGTACCTGAACCACCGTCTTCTGGCACAATGTCAGAAAAACTCCCCACCAGGCAACACACAGCCACAATACCTTCTAAGAACCAGAAAGGGCAACAGAAAACAAGGAACAAAACACCCACACAGCAAAGACAAGACTGGATACCAGCACCTAGAATTAATCTTCCTAACCCCAGATGCCTAGATGCCGGCATAAAAACACAATCAACAATAGCCAAGACAATGTCTCCCAGCAACCTACCACAGTAGGCCCAGAGTGTTGCAACACAGCTGAAGCACAAGACAAAGATCTTAAAGAAGAATTTATGAATATGATAGAGGACCCTAAAGAGGAAATGAATAAATCTCTTAAGGAAATCTATGAAAACAAATAGTGGAGGAAATGAATAAAAAAGTTCAAAGGAAAGTTGAAGTAGAATCAGTGAAGAAAACTGAGGGAAATCTGGAAATGAAAAATTTAGGAATTTGAACAAGAACCTCTGAGATAAGTTTTATCAACAGAATATAAGAGATGAAAGAGAGAATCTTGGGCATGAATCTTGAAGACATGATAGAAGAAATGGATACCTCAGCCAAAGACCATGTTAAGTAAAAAAAAAAAAAAAAAAAAAAAAAAAATCCTGGCACAAAACATCCAGGAAACCTGGGACACTATGAAAAGACCAAATAATAATAGGAATGGAAGAAGGAGAAGAAATCCAAGTCAAAGGCACAAAACACATTTACAACAAAATCAGTAGAAAATTTCACTAACCTTAAGAAGGAGATGCCTATCAAGGTACAACAGACATAGAGAACACCAAATAGACTGGAACAGAAAAGAAATTCCTCATGGCACGTAATAGTCAAAATACTAAACTCACAGAACTAATAAAGAACATTAAAAGTTGCAAGAGAAAAAGACGAAGTAGCCAATAATGGCAGACCTAGTGGAATAAAATCCTGACTTCTCAGTGGAGACTCTAAAAACCAGAAGAGATGTTCTACAAACTCTAAAAGACCAGATATTACAGCTAAGACTACCATAGTCATCAAAACATTCAATCACAATAGATAGAGAAAATAAATCATTCTGTGAAAAAAAAAGCAAACAAATTTAACAGAGGCACTGAAGAAATTAATTACACCCAAACACACACACACACAGAGAGAGAGAGAGAGAGAGAGAGAGAGAGAGAGAGAGAGAGAGAGAAAGAGAGAGAGAGAGAGAGTAATATCAGACAAATCAAAACAGAGGCAAAAACCCACTACAACAACAAAATAAATCAAATCAACAAACACTGTTTATTAATATCTCTCAACATCAATGGTCTCAATTCCCTCCAAAAAAAGATACAGACTAACAGAATGGATTCAAAAATGGGGATCTATCCATCTGCTCCATCCAAGAAACACATCTTAACATCAAGGACAGACATCACCTCAGGATAGAAAAAGATATTCCAAGAAAATAGCCCTAAGAATCAAGCTATTGTAGCCATTTAATATCTGACAAAGTAGACTTCAAACCAAAATTAATCAACGGTGATAGGAAAGGACACTGTATATACTCATCAAGAGGACATTACAATTCTTAACATCTATGCATCAAACACAAGGCCACCCAAGTTCATAAAACACTGCTGTAGCATAAATTACATGTTGACCATTTTACCCAATCACACACACAAAAAAAAAAATACCTTCTTTTCACTCCTCATGGAATTCTCTCCAAAACTGACTACATACTAAGACACAAAGCAAGTCTCAACAGATACAAAAAAAAAAATGAGATAGCACCCTGTATCTTATCTGACTACCACAGATTAAATCAACAACAAAAGAAAGCTTATAAACTGAACAACTCTCTACTAAATGAAAAAAGGGTAAAGGCAGAAATTAAAGACTATCTAGAATTCAATGAAAATGAATACACAACATACCCAAACGTATGGGACATAATAAAGGTGGATCTAGGAGGAAAGTTCATGGCACTAAGTGCCTACATAAAAAATTTAAAAAAAAAACTAGTGTTCTCATACTAGGAACTTAACAGCACCCCTGAAAGCTCTAGAACAAAAAGAATAAATCAGACCCTGAAGGAGTATATGGCAAGAAATAATTAAACTCTGGTCTAAAATCAACAAAATAGAAACAAGAAAATTACAATGAATCAATGAAACAAAGAATTGGTTTTGAGAAAATCAATGAGATTGATAAACCCTTAGCCAAATTAACAAAAAGGCAGAAAGAGGAAGTCCAAAGTAACAAAATTAGAGGAGAAAAGGGCAACATAACAACAGACACCGAGGGAATCTAGAAAATCATAAGGGCATACTTTAAAAACCTGCACTCTACCAAATTTGGAAATCTAAAAGAAATGAATAACTTTCTCAATACATACCACTTGCCAAGATTAAATCAAGATCACATAAGCAATTTAAACAGACCTAAAGCCCATAGTGAAATAAAAGTAGTAATTAAAAGTCAAAAAGAGCCCAGGAACATCAGAATTCTATCAGACTTTCAAAGAAGAGTTAATGCCAAAACTCTTCAAATTATTCCACAAAATAAAAACGGAGGAACATTGCCCAATTCTTTTTATAAGACAATAGGTACCCTGATACTCAAACCACATAAAGACTCAACAAAAAAGAGAATTATAGACCAATTTCCCTTATGAACATAGATATAAAAATTCTCAATGAACTACTCAAAAAACAAATCCAAGGACATATCAAAAAGATCATCTACCAAGTCATCAAGTAGGCTTCATCCCAGAGATGCAGGGATGGTTCAGCACATGTAAATCAATAAATGTAATCCACCATATAAACAAACTGAAAGACAAGTACTATGTGAACATCTCATTAGAGGCAGAAAAGACCTTTGGCAAACTCCAATACCACTTCATGATAAAAGTCCTGGATAATTAGAGATATAAAGGATATACCTCAACAAAATAAAGTCAGTGTATAGCAAGCCCATAGCCAATGTCATCTTAAACGGAGAGAAACTCAAAGTATTTCCATTAAAATCAGTAACAAGACAAAATTGTCCATTCTTTCCATACCTAATCAATATAGTACATGAAATCTTACCTAGAATAAAAAGACAACTGAAGGAGATCATGGGTATACAAACAGGACAAGAAGAAATCAAAGTATCTTTTTGGTAAGTGATATGATAGTATATATAAGTGACCTGAAAATTTTCACCAGGAAACTCCTATAGCTGATAAACATGTTCAGCAAAGTAATTAGATACAAAATTAACTCACAAAAAATCAGTAACCCTTCTGGCAAATGGACTGAGAAAGAAGTCGGGGGAAAAACAACTTTCACAATAGCCTCAAATAATATAAAATACCTAGGGATAACTCTAGCAAAGCAAGTGAGACTTGGATGACAAAAATAAAAAATAAAAAAATAAAAAAAATTAAAAACTTTAGAGTAAATACCAGAAGATGGAAAGATCTCCCAAGCTCATGGATTGGTAGGATTAACATAGTAAAAGTAGCTATCCTCCCCAAAGCAATCTACAGATTCATTGAGATCACCATCAAAATTCTAACACAATTCTTCTCAGACCTTGAAAGGACAATTTCCAGCTTCACTTAGAAACACACACACACACACACACACACACACACACACACACACACCACCAAAAAAAAAAAAAAACAGGATAACTAGGACATTCTTGAACAATAAAAGAACTTCTGAAGGTATCAGTAACCCTAATTTCAAGCTGTAATGCAGAGCTATAGTAATAAAAATAGCATGTATTGGCACAAAAACAGGCATGTCAATTAATGGAATAAAACTGAAGACCTAGACATAAATCCACATATGATTTTTGATAAAGAAGACAGAATATACAGTGGGGAAAAAGTTACAGCATCTTCAACAAATGGTGCTGGTCAAACTGGATGTCTGCATGTAGAAGATTCCAATCTACTTATCACCCTTATCATGAAAACAACTCAATTAAAAATTGGGTCAATGGCCAAGGGTCCCTCTTCCACGGGGTTCCCTGAGCTCCATAGGGAGGGACCCCATCGAGATCTCCAATTTAGTCTCTATCTCTGCATAATGTTTGGCTGTGAGTCTCCTCACCTGCTCCTGTCTGCTGGCAGAGGAAGCCCCTCTGATGACAACTAGGTGAGGCACCAATCCATGAGTATAGAAGAATATTATTAAGAGTCATTTCATTGATTTTTTTTTTTGGCCAGTCTTACTTAGTTCTACCCTAGGTCTCCATGGGCTCCCTATCCTGGTGTGAGCCTCAAGCTAAACCAGACATTGGTACACTGGTTGATCACTATTTATATAAATACAAAAATTCATATGTATTTAAGTGTGCATTATCGCTTTGTTTATATCCACAAAAAAATTAAATATATGCATGTGAAAATCAATTGTTTTAATAATGAAAGGAAAATGACTGTTAATTCATCACTGGTGCAGAACTTTAGTTCAGTCACTGGCTCACTTCTCACTCCACAAAGTTCTGCATTAACTAACCAACATCAAAGACATTCTGAATGTTATAATCCAAATCTATCAACTTGTGGATAAAGTACTTAATAATCCATTTAAACTGTAACAAACAAAGCAAAACCACTGTTTTTCATTTACATAGAGATTTCCATTTATAAAGTAATTTCTCATATATTAAGTCTTCATCAAAATTTCAATATACTCATAAGAGAACAGAATGAATATTTTGCTCCATAACCACAGAAAAATATCAAGAAACAAAGACATTAGGCAGATGTAAAGTTGGACTTAGAAATCAATTCTTACAATGCCTAACCTATTACATTACTCCAGCGTGAGTAGTTTGCAGTCAACTTTTTATCCAGAAACTGAATTTTTATGTATGAAATAATATTGATTCATCAACATATTTTACCTCATAACTAAAAATGTGTCAAAGGGGGAAAACTGTTCTGAATTACATCTCAAACACTGAGCAAGATCTATATTCCTTAATACGGTTACAAAATGAGTAAGTTGCAAATCCAAAACAAAACCACCCCTCCAGTGAAATACGGAGCAAAAGGCCCACTGATTTTTCCCTCACACACACCTATCCAATTTTCTTTTCCATTGCTACAGCCTCTGTGTCCCATTACACTGCAATCAATGTAATGAATGCTGAAATAAAAGAGCAAAAATAAAAATAAAAGGAAGCAAGCTCTGCCTCACACCAGATATTTGCAACACATCCATGAGAATTTGCTTTTATTAAATTAGCCACAGGAGTGTTTTTTTATTACTTATTTCTTGCAAGAGAAATATTCAAATCAAATAAAATTCAGTTTTTAACAACTAAATACTATACTTACAGCTAAAGCACATACTTATATTATAGACCTACTACTATATGCATACAACTTTTGATATAATGTAACCTTTAATTTTCAATTAAAAGTGAAAATTGCCTTAGATTTTGGCTACTGGGGTTTCTCTACAAATAAAAATGATATTAAAATTGCATTATACTCAAGTGTGTGTAATAAAAGAAATGATGAACTCAGCAAGCTTAATGGTGTATCATTCAGGGTTTTTTCTGGTTGGTTTATTGCTTGTATTAATAGCCTCATTAACCAAGACACCAGCCAAAAGTCAAATGTAACCTATGTATTAAAACAGGAAAAAAAAAAAAAACTCTGAAGTCATGTGGAGCTGATTCTCAACCCAGCAAAATCATTTGATGGTAAGATGATCTCAAGCAAGTTGCTTAGTCTCAGCTGTATGACTCAGGATTATAGTTTTTTTCTCCTGTTTGTGCAGCTTAAGGAAGGATGTGAATGAGGCATTCCTGCTCTATATACAGCAGGTGCTTGCTTGTTACTATTGCCACCAAGCTGCAGCTTCATAAAACCAAAATTTTACTCACAGAACCACTGAAATAACAACCAAGGACACTTGTCTTTAGACACATGGTCCTACAGTATCTATAAATTTTTCCAGTACTAATTTGTTCACTCAGCAAACATTTAGTCAGTTAGAACTATATGTCAGTCAATATTGTTTAAATGGCATGCAATGATAAAAGAAACAAGATATTTTGTTCTCATGGAATTTAGTTTCTTGGAGAGGGCGTTCAATATAAAGGGCTCAGTAAAACATAAAGTGAATTAAATAAAAATGGAAGCTAAAGAAACAAAAATCAAAACAGGAAAAGGGGACAGGTGCTGTTGTAGTTGAAGGATGCAGCCTGTCCTCTACTGACGTCTACTGAGTAGTGACATTCGGGTAAAGGTGTATGAAAAGTGAAAGAAGAAGCCAGGTAAAGACATTAGATAGTGCTTCGTTCTGAGGGAAACTGCAGTCATATATGTTCAAGGTAACGCCAGTAAGATTTCTTAAGTGGTTGGATATAGGTTATAAAAGCAATGGGCTCTTCCAGGGATGGTGCCCAGAGGCTCTCAGAATGGTCCTGCAGCTGACATACCATGCCATAGGCTTTCTTACAATACAACCTCTAACCAAACTAGGCTGTCTAGAACCACTGGCAATAGGATTTGCCAAGAAAGTTGGGCAAGCACCAAAATCCTCACGTGACATGTGCCCAGACAGACCTCAAGGGGTTCAGGCTGTAAGACCTAAAGTCTTTCTGAGAGTGCCTAAGACAAAGAAGCACATGAGCAGGGCCTATGATGGCTCCATGTGCGCTAAGTGTGTCCGTGACAGGATCAAGGAGCTTTCCTTGTTGAAGAGCAGGAAACTAGTGCAAGTGTTGAAGGCACAATGACAGAGTCAGAGAGTGAAATAAATATGGAGCTTTTTATGTAATAAAAGTCAAGGCTTGTTCTGAAAAATAAATAATAAATAAATGAAAAGAAAATAAATGGAAAAAAATCTAAAGACATCCATGATTTTTTTAACCCAACAATTGGAAGAATGCAGTTGTAGTTGCTAAAATGGGAAAGATTATAAAGGCGCTAGATTTGGGGAAAAGGACTGATATGTCCATTTGGAATATAAATTTGAGAAAAATATTAGACATGCATTCAAGATTTCAGAGGCCAACTATATTCATTATAGAATATGGGCATCCTGGAACTTTTAACAACATAGAACCAGGAGATTCATCAGGAGTTGATTGCATAGAGCACCGTGTCTTAAACTGGGGGTCATTATTCATGTGACTAAATGTTGGGGTCATGAAAACTTAGCAACAATAAAGGCTAAAATTCATTCAAAATCAAACACATAATGAATTCTAAATGTATCTGACCACACTCAGCCATGCCACATCATGCAACTTCAGCTGTGGCCTTGGTTCTACACAGACAAAACACGCATTTTCCACTGCAGATGCCGTCACGGCAGGCATTGCCCATGAATACTGCCTGAAATACTCTGGCTCGTATTTTAATTGCATCATAAATATCAGCTTCTTCCTAGTGTACACACACGCAGTTTTCTACTCTGATGAAAACATAATGGTTTAATCACAGAAAACAAAGACTGCTAATATTTTTCTATCATTCCTCAGCATTTAAGTAAAATCAGTATATCTGGGGTTGTATTGTGTTGGAATATTTGACCTTAAAAATTACTCTTTGACATGAGTTTCAAAAAATTTGTAATGAATTTTGGCTTAGCATTAGGACAAAATTTCCAAAAATTTCTAAAATGGCTCTGAATATAATTCTGCTGTTGTGTACTACATATTTTTGTGAAGCAGTATATTCAAGACTGACAATTAAAAAATCAAAATGTCAATCAACTCTAAAAATGTTGAAACTGCTCCAAGCCATGAAATATCAAATATTCAACCAAGATACAATTATTTATGTAAAAATAAATAAGCACCTTCATCTCATTCATATGCAAATTTGATTTTTTTCTTTGATACATGAAAAATAATATGCATACCAGAGAATTGTTTTAAAATACATTTCTTTGTACATACATGTACATCACATGATATTTGTATACATATTTTCATACCAGAGCTGTGATATATAAAACTTAAAAGAGGTTTATAGAATAAAAAAGGAGGATAAAAATTAATAGGAAAGGAATAGTGAGATAATAGGAAAAAGTAGAATTCATTGTTTGTCCAGGAAGACAAGAGAAGGAGTTTAGTGTTGCTTGGTGATTTTGATGGGTCGGGTAACATAAGGTCAAAGAGGTGCCCATTGGCTTTAACTACAGATGATCTTTGGCTTGCCATGGGATAACATCCCAAAAAATTACTCAAAGTTATCAGCAACCCTAGTAAGATATGCTGCATTGATGTAGTGAGATCAAAGGCAGATACAGTGACTCAAGCAGAAACTGAGGCAGAATCACAAAGAATTCCCATGGACTCTTACTAAGCAGAAAAAAATATTGGTGGCAGTGGAAAGGGATGTCAGTCAGAAAGGGTTCAGTGGGGGTGGTTGACGCTGTCATCTTTACAACAGGAGAAGTCCCTGCCTGTACTGATGAAGAAAGTTCTAATCAATAAGGAAAACTGATGATGTAGAAGAGAACCTGTGAGAGTAACCACTCTGAGCTACAATTAATTAATTAATTAAATAGATGGTGAAAAGCAGACCAATAATGAGATAGAAAAGTGCTGTGTGCTGGTGCTAACATTCACTGACAGTATGCACAGCAGTAGAATCTTCTAGAAATTTTCTCTTTGTTACTTCTAACTCCACAGTGACATACAAAGCAACATCAACAGTTCAGATTCATGTTCAGTGAGTTTGAGAAAATAAGATTAGGTGTGAAATAATCTACTTCACAGCGAGAGAGTAAAATTAACGTGGGAATGGAATAAGTCACCTGCAGTCCTGAGGCTCCAATGGGGATAAGTGATCAAAAATTGTAATTTTAATTTTGAGCTGATACACTAAAGGTGGTATATATGTATAGCTCTAAAAAGGAATAAAATTCTGACATATGAGTGAAGATGTGTAATAAACAAGTCACAAAAAGACAAACCCTATGGCTCCGTTTACATGAGGGACCTGAAGAAGTCAAATCAAGGAGATGGGCCATAGAATGATGATTGTCAGGAGTTGGGGATGGGGGAGGAATGAAGGGTTTTTAGTCAATAGGAATGAAAAGTCATAATGGGAAGGTGAAAAACTCCAGGAATGAATAGTAGAAATGCTTACAATTCCAATAAACCCTACACTGGAAGATTTTGCACTATATTTTGAAATATCTAAAGTAATTTGTCAAACTAAAAACAAAACAAAGAAGGGAATTGGATTGTATGGTGGTGTGTTTTTCTCTAGGCATTGCTGTTTTGCTGTTCACAGTAAAGTAATATGTCACTGAAATAATTGGCCATATCATTTTCAACGAAAAATGGCATAATTGAGGATAACACAAGAGTTACAGGTATTTATAGGTTGATTAAATCATACCTGTTTGTGTAAGATTGCTTAGTTGTGATATTAGAGGGCACGAACTGGACAAAAACAGAAAGTATTGGGAGACCTGGATGCTTGAAGCTGAGGTTATGAAGGGGTTAAAATCCTATGTGCCAGCAAACCTGAAGATAGCATTTGGGAATAAATGATTTGGGGTCGGACGGAGACCAAAAAAGGAACTTCAAGAACAGAGAGGCTCGAATATTGGAAGTGTCATCTATGCCGTCATTGGACCCACAGTGAATTATAACAGGCAGACTGGGGTACTGGAAGTACCGTCCATGCAGGTGCTAACATCACTGCAAATGACGACAGCATTAGTTAAAATGTCTGCAGTCCAGGAGCCTAAGATTCAATGAAGAAAAGTCTTTAGATGAAGTTCAGGCAAATAATAAAAGATAATAAATGTTTGCAAAGACAAAGGAGTCTAGGTACAATAATATAGTCTGACAAAATAACATGAAAAACCTTACATATTCAAGGAGAAGAGGAAAGAGAGATCTGGAGACAGCAGAGGACATGTACTGTCCACAGGCCCAGGGGTATTAGGAATGTAAAAGAACATACATGCTCTTATCTTTAGAAGGCTGCAGAAGTGCTCTGAGTCAGTTAAATGATGACATTAATGTTATGAGAAAAGTAGTCAATGACAAGGGGAAATTTCTCAGTAATTGATATTAAAGCCTAGTCATTCCCCTCCCCAAAAAAACTGTCTGTAGTGCTGCAGAGTCAGATGTGTGGTGGATAAAAGGTTGTCTTCCACAGACAACATCGAATACAGCTTCTACCAACAGGAGGAAAGTGTATGCTGTGGATTCTGTCTGTTATTTCCTTTTCCTTTTGTTTTTGAGACAGGCTCTTGCCAGGAAGCCCTGAAATGTATGCAGTCACAATGATTTCCCCTGAGTTCTGGGACTACAAGTGTCCACCAGCATGATCAGCTTGGAAAAGGCATTTTGAAATGCTTGAGAACCTGTTGAAGGGAGTCTGGGGGAGGGGAGGGCCTGAAGGAAAGCGGAGATCAGTTCTAGATTGTTTAGTACATCCACAGTAGAACTTGGACAAACAAGAATTAACTAGGTATATTGTCAAAAGGTCAGAGCAGCTTAGCACTTAGCAATTTTCAATACTAGATAAGTACAAGAAAGTTTGTCTACAGTCATGTGTAAAAGTGCAAGTATCTGCTGCAAACTCAATTCTCCTTGATGGGGGTGAGGACTGCACCTGTCTGTGAATATAACAACAAATATTTAGAGTATGGTTAAGGATTGTGCTGGTTTAGTAAAGTGGTGGTTGTAGGTTCTCCTCCAAGACCCGCAACTTCACTAGCTCTGGGTATTTGGCTAGGTTTCCAGTGCCAGACATGATTTCCCTCCTGTTGAGCGGGTCTTCAATTCAATTAGAGAGCCATTGGTTACTGGCAAGTATGCATGCCACTGCGGTACCCTCAGCTGTGGTGCTGTGCTGACCATGGTTGTACAGAAAACTACAATCAGTCAAAATACAGGGCTAGGGAGCCCAGTCCCAACAGATACATCTGCAAAACTCCTGCACCTAAGGCTCAGGAAACATTGCAGAAAAAGGAGCAGATGTATTTCAAGAACCTGAGGATCAAGGAGTTTGCTATGAGATTGTGTCTCTTGGTAATGCCAGAAACTATACCCATAAGGTCTTACCAACATGATACCCAAACATGAACTGATCATCAGACATTACCCACTTCCCTGGACAGTTGCTCCACAATTACTATATTTCCATATAGGTTAATAATTCATTACAATTGCATAATTCTGCTTTGTTTAAATATCTAAATTCAATAGTGATATGTGACAATTGAAAGATTTACTCCACATTTTTGTGCATACTATCTAGCAATTATTGAGCATGCCAAGTACTTTATATAATGTATATGGTTGCATTCCCCAAGTCCTATGTTAAGCATTTTGTATATACAGTAAGCAATTTCTTTCTCAAAACACTTTAATTCATTAATACAATTTTCCCATTATGCAAATGAAGAAACTGAAAGTCAAAAATGCAAATGGCTCATTTGGAATAATGAGTCTTATGAATAGAAAATCTGGAGCTTGAACTAAGGTCTTTTGGGTAACAAAATGATATTCATAATGGTTGATGAGAGTCAGGAAATACCAGCACTAGCAAATACAACATCTTCCTCATGAAATATAAAATGTTGTCAGCTGCAAAATAGATGATAAATGCACCCCATGAGAGTACATTGAATGAGCACCTATCACACACAGACTGGATCATTGGGAAATGCATTCCATGGATGGAACCTGCCAAATGAAGGGAGAAATAGAGAAGAATGTTTTAGGCTAAAGTGACAATAGAAAATAGACACAATATTTAAAGGCTCCATCGAGAAACAGGCATTGATGGTTATACCTCATTTTAATTGGAACATATATTGTTTGTCAACTTAGAGCTACTTAAGTTGGGCCTTTGTCAATACTCCATCTAGCATCAAAATATATTCCAAAAGGATGTAATAACAATAGAGGTCAGTGACATGGAAAAATGCCTAAAATATGAGCTGCAGGAAAAAAAATGTTTATACACAGCTTTTCTAAAGATCTTCACATTTCTGTGGATATGCACAATTCATGTGGTGACATCTTTCTGAAACAATAAGTACAAATTATCCCTAGGAAACTCTAGGCTTTCAACATTAGCAGTCAAACATTTCCAGTTTGCATCTAAAAGGACAGTTATAATAATACATCTTTTTAAATAAAAAAATTCTTTTTACTATAAAAACATATCTTAGGCCTGTGATTTTAGCCTCATAAACAGGTACCACCAACACAGATCAACCCATTGTCCAATTCACTCCACCAAAAGGAAAAAACTTGTGTGAACCCCATACAGAGGCTGCTATTTGGGCCTGAGGTCTTTAAAATTCCCCCAAAATTAGTCCTGCTGATATAATCAATGAAAGAGAGATGTTTTTGCGAGAAAATGTGCAGTAATTAACCTTATTTCTGAAACAGGGAATCACTGTTGGGTACAAAGCATTTGTCATTTCAGCCACGGTGAGACCAAGTCCTATGGTACTGAATACCGCATGAGGGAACACACACACAGTCATTACAAGGCTTTTGGCAAAATAAGATTAAAGAGAGATTCTACCTCTACCAACATAAACAATCTAAGGAAGTTTGTGGACTCGCAGTTCTGGGTGGCATCAATGT
>CABHPR010147538.1:643-16463 GCA_902168415.1 Peromyscus melanophrys
TGAAGTGCAGCAATCCTCAGAGTGCTGGCCCTGGACCACAGGCAGCCGTGACCCTGGGGACCTGTCAGAAATGGAAGTGTTCCGTCACTCCAGTCTTGCTGATCCAGGACAGGAGCTTCAGGGTGACACTCATCTCCAGCTGACTGTGAGGAAGGCCGAAGTTTGAGGGCCATTCAGAATGAGTGTACAAGATGCCACACTGATTCTCAGCTTCGGGGGATGGTCCCCAGCCTTTGGAAAGTCCTTTGCAAGCCGTTGTGGGAATTTGTTCCGCCACACCTCAGCAAATCCCAGAGACACCGTGGACCCAGCATGCTGTAACAAAAAGTGCCTTCTCCAAGATTTGCTTCAGTCTCAGGTCCTGAGAACAGTGTCAGGACAGCTGAAGGTCACTGTGGCCCCTGTGCTTCCTGGACGGCAGGGGAGGGATGTGGGGAGTACAGGACCTCCACGGGAGGCTGGGGACACGATGGAGGGCGTGGCAGTCATTCCTGCTTCTTCCTGTACAGTACTCAGTTCACAGGTTTCTAAACCCCAGAACCATGGGAGAATTAATGGAACCAGAGAAAGTCATAGTTAGGGCTGGGGATGGAGCTTGGTTGTTCCAGGGCTTGCCTACGTGCGCCAAGGGTTTGATCACCTGTATTGCATGAACCAGACATGGTGACACACACACCCCTGTAATTATAGCCCTCAGGAGGAGGGGGAGACAGGAAGATCAGAAGTTCAAGGTCCTCCTCAGCTACATAGCTTCAGAGTCCATCGAGGATGCATGAGACCCTGCCTTAAAAAAGAAAGAAAAAAAATTAAGAACAATAGGAAACGGGGGCTGCAAAGATGGTTCAGCAGGTAAAGGCACTGATGACTTGAATTCAATCCCTGGGATCCATGTAGTGGACTCCTGCAGCTTGCTGTCTGACCTCTAAACGTGTGCCATGACATGTGTGCCATAGTTACACACACACACACACACACACACACACACACACGTTGTGTATGTATGTATACATACACATACACATACACATACACATACACATACACATACACATACACATATACATAGAGAGACTCTAAATGGAGACCAGGTCCTAGTCTGGAGATACTCTCACTCTGTCCCTCCCACCAGGCTTAGCAGACAGGTATTTTTGTTGTTTGTCTTTCTGTATCTTTTCTACATTTGTTTATGTATTTTCTGAGTCACATCCTTACCTCTTTGTCTCCTTACCACTTATTTCCTAGCCCAGTGGCTTCCAAACTTTGGTGTAAGCAAAGCCACCTGTGTTCGCGTTCACGCACAGACTCGGACCATGGCAGTGACTCTGATGGAGTAAGTCTGGACGGGACCTGGGAATCTGCATTCCCGGCAAGCCCCCCAGGACACTCAGGCGCTGTGGTTTAGTAGAAGGCACACATTCTGGTGTGTGGAGCCACATTTGGAGCTCTGTTTTGCGTGCCTTATGTAACAGAAGAAGATAGTAAAGCTCTTTAAATCCACAGGGGAAAGTTTTTCCTGTAGAAATCGAATGCTAGAGATGATGGCGAGCACATTTACCTCAGCCATCCTGCCCGACATCTGCTAGAGATGGGCACTCATTTTGCTGGAGATCCGACTTTGAACCATGTTCACTATTAGTCACCACTGGATGAGAACAGGAGGAAAGGAGAAATCCAAAAAGACCATTAGATTCTGCCTAACCGTGTTTCCCAAAGAAATAGATGGATTCCCATGATACATGAAGACACAAGGGAGAAACTATTCATTTAAGGGTAAGCCACACTGGGGTCAAATTCCTAGTTTGTTAAAAAAAGAGAGAGAGAGAGAGAGACAGAGAGAGAGAGAGAGAGAGAGAGAGAGAGAGAGAGAGAGAGAGAGAAATATTTTACATTAGAAAAGTTACCACTTTTTTTTTTGTTTATTTGCCTTGCTTTATTCCTGTATTGAATCATTCCCTGTGTGTCGGAGGCAGACACACCCCCTGCAGTTTCCGGACACCGTGAGACTGTGGCAAGCCAGGCCTGCCTGGAGAGTGAAATCACTCCAAGGAAAGCTTTGAAGATTGTTTTCTCATCTCCTTTTTATTTTTATATGCAAGCAGGGTCCTCCGTGGTTCATCTTATCTCTCTGTCTTTAGCCAGAAATATTTTGGCCCATGAAAATAGAAAACAGTCTCCAGCTAGAGGAACTCAGGTGCAGAGGTTAAATATTCAACTCTTTGAAGTAAAATGATTTTTTTTGTTGTTGTTGTTTTTCAGAGTGTAATGATACCTCTCTCTCCCTCTCTCCTTTCTCTCATGCAATGCTTTTCAACTCACTGTGCTAGAAACGTCGGGACCTCGTTAGATTCCCATTCTCTTCTCACCCAGCAGTTCACTGCAAGTCCATAAAGGCAAGCTTTATAAAAATACATTATGAATGAATTCTGCTCACTGTGTGGCTGCTGTCCTTGCCTCATCTCTTGCCTTTGAGGGTTATAAAATCCTTCAGTATCTCTGATGCATTCCGTAGGCCACATTCTCAAACGAGTGTGTGTGTGCATACACAAATGCACACACAATTTTTCGGACATTCTCATCTCACGCTCACAGATAATGAACCCTTCATCAGATTTTTCTCACCCCCGGTATCTTCCGCATCAAACCTTTCGTATTTTTTAAATTATATGTATCGGTGTATATGTGTGGTGAAGAATGAGTGGGGGTGTATGGATATGGCCTTGTGAGTACAGATGCCTGGAGGCCAGGGGGGGAAAAAACATCAGATCCCCTAGAGCTGGAATTACAGGTGGTTGTGAGCTGCCTCCTGTGGGTGCTGGGAACCAACTTGGGTGCTCTGCAAGAGCGTACACGCTCTTAACTGCTGAGCCATCTCTCCAGTCCTAAACCTTCTGTATTCTTGTCAAGGCTGTCTCTCCAAACTAGGTGTAATTCTGTCACTCCTCTATTTAAATACTTTACCAACTTGCCATTACTAGAGACTAAACCTCATCTGTTTAACAGTCTTTTAGGACCCCCGTACTGTCCCCCCTCCCCTCCCCACCACCTTCATGCTACGAGTTTATGCAACAGCTGCTCCCAGCGCTCCGGGATCTGAGCATGCTCACCTGCTTGCCCTCCTTTGCTCTAACTGTGGGAGGAGTCTTTGTTTTTTCAAGGCTTTGATGAAATGGTTTTGGTTTATGGCACTGCCTTATTACTCTGTCCATCTCTGCTCATCTCTGCTTCCTGCTCTCCCGTAGGTTGTCTAAGTTGAAGCACTTAGCCGTGCGAAATTTCATTCAGCTGCTTTTGAAACCCGTTCTTTAGGTCACAGGCAGCAGAGTTCACTCTTCTTGGTCATACAGTTCAGAGAGGTTTGACATGCACATGGATGAGCACCAACCAAAATGGAAGCTGCCAACCAGTTCCATCACCCTACAATGCAATGCCTGCCATGCTACACCCTGTAATACGTTTTGTGCAAAGAACGTAACTCTGTATGGCTGACCTAATACTTAATTCAAACTGCTGTTTGTGGTCATAGGATGTTGAAATCCTCACCCCTCAATGTGATGGGCAGTGGGTTCCTTGATAGGAATTTGGCTCATGGCGGTGGAACACTTCTGAAGGAGTTGGTATCCTTGAGAGAAAAGGAAAACCACCCAGAAGCTCCTGGCCCTCTCCAGTAAGTGAGGAACAACCAAGAAGGCCATTGTCAGTATCAGAAATAGACCCTCATCGGGCATTCATCCTTGGCTGTGGCCCTCTGGCCTCCAGACTTGAGGGACACCCGTGTTTGCATCCTGTTACAGTGCCCCAGTAACCTTGAGCCATGTCTCATTCCGTGGTAATCTCCTCAAGAATTTAAACCATCCTTCGAATCTGTATCTTTCCCATAGTTGGTAGCATGAAGCCAGGGGCAGCTCATGTGCCCAGAACCCTAGTTTTCCTTGGGTCAACAGATGAATACATGGTTAATGGCCATCGTTACGAGGTTTGCTTTAATTATGAGCTTGAACCTCTCTCATGCTCTTTCCAGACTTTTCCAAACAGTCCTGATAGAAACTAAAGCTCAGCTGCATCAGACTCTGGGGCTCTGGCCTCACTTAGGACAGCGGTTCTCAGCCTTGCTAATGTTGTGACCCTTTAATAAAATTCCTCATGTTGTGGTGGCCCCCCCACACCATTATATTATTTCACAGCATCTTCATAACTGTAATTTTGCTGCTGTTATGAACCATAATGTAAATATCTGATATGTAGGATATCTGATATTCAAGCCCTGGGAAAGGGTCAGTTGACCCCCAAGGGGTCAAGACCCACAGGTTGAGAACTTCTGACTTAAGAGCTTCGGCAGGTACGCTGTGCTATATGCCAGCTCTGAGGTTAGGCCATTAGTTCAGACTTTGAATGGCAGCAAGATACAGCTGATTTCATGCATGCAAACAGGTTCCATGAGCCACTACTGCAATAAATGTATTCTGTGTGGGGGTTGTGTGTGGGGGGTGGTAATAGCTTGATCTTCATCGTTCATCGACCTCCATTCTCTTCAAGACCTTGGGAAAGCAACAGATCTACACGAAGCTGAAAGTGCCAGCGGGTGACCAGAACAAAGCTCCCTGTGATGTCAGATGTAGCGTTTACTTGGCTAGAGTGTGCTTGGCTGCTTCTTCCTCCGGGCTCACAGCTCATACTTCAGCAATGTCCTGCTTCCTTCTTGCCTCACCGTGTGTAACTGGTGCTGGTTACAACATCTATGTCTGATGGTCCTCCCTTCACTGATGGCATGTTCATTTAGGGAGAGGAAGTGAGGCACCCACTTCAGATGATTGCAGAGAGGTTGGTGTCAGTAGAAAGGGATTGTTTTCAAGTACATTTTTCATTCCAGGTGTTAGCCCGAGGCAATAGTAGTCTTCCTTGTCAACTTGATGAGACTTAGAATCGCCTTGGACGAGACTGATTGTCCCTTTCCTAGTAGCCATCAGTTGCTCTTCATCCAGCTGTGGGGCTTTGTGAGAGTTCCCCCCATCGACAATGGCACATCAGCCGCTGTAGGTCTTGTTTTGGAGACCATGAAGACTTCAAGGTTGTAGATCCTTCTCATATACAGAAGACACCATTTTAAAGCAGATGCCCTGGTACTGGGACTTGTAAAATCTTCTCCTCTCCTCTTGAGTGATGCTCTCTGAGCCTTAGATGTAGGCTTGTATTACAGACGTACGTATGGGAATGGGAAGCCCCTAGTATTTGCATTTTGACCACTTGTGGATTTCTGTGACGGTTTCCATCTGCAGCAAAAAGAAGTTTCTTTGATGAGGGATCAGAGTCATGCTTTTCTGTGGGTGTAAGGATAGATGTTTATTCCAGAATCATCCACGTTGAGGTAGTAGGCTTAGTCTCAACTGCTGGGTTTAACTAAAATGTACTCTATTGTTACATTTTAAACACTGTTCGTGCAGAAAGATGGAAAACATTTTAAAAGTGGAAAGGTTGAGGGAGTGGTGCAAGTGTTCAAAAACAAGGTTGTGTTCTGGACTTGGAGCGAGAGGCCAAGCACTTTGGCCGAGGTTCAGGTATTGTAGCAATGAACTTGAGTTGAGGGAACACAGTCCAATCATTCTTTCCGCTTAAGTGTTTAAAACGACCAACAGACTTTGATGTTAAAGAAGAAAGTGTGTGTACATAGAAAATAAGTACTGTAGTTATTTCTTCTTGGGCTCCGTAACATTTCTTAACAGAAGAAATGGCTTTGCTCCCTGCTATTGTTTTTGCAAGGAAAACGAGTATTAGATGTCAATTTAGATTTGGGGAAGGTAAGTGAAAGTTCGAATGGTTTCTCAGATAAGGCGTTTTTCTCTGGTGGGTTTTTTTTTCTCTCTAATAGAAATAAACAAATACCCCATTGCCTTTTATTGGAGTTCTTTTGATCTCAGTGCAGTTGTGGAGTGTATATTTGGGTGGATGGCCGGGTTCCATGTGAGGCCCTTGGGAGGGTTAGTCACTGTGTTCCCTGTGGACCTGGGTTCTCTCCCGCAGATTGCACATGCTAATGTACAGCATGTCATTTGATGAGCCGTGCGCTCAGCTCCCTTCAGAGCCTTGTGCATGCGTGTCTGAGAGCAGCATTGCTGGGAGCACTGATCCTGAGAGCGGCTGCAGGCCTTCTTACACAGACACTTGCTCTCTTAGCTGAGGACTGAAGACTCGGGTAGCAGGAGAGCTCACTTGCTACTGAGTTCTAAGTGATTTGTCCATGTGTTGATTTAGTAGAATGCCTCCTTTCCAGATCATCACACTGAATAAATAATGTTTTAAAAATTAGCATCAGGCCGGGCGGTGGTGGCACATGCCTTTAATCCCAGCACTCAGGAGGCAGAGGCAGGCGGATCTCTGTGAGTTCGAGGCCAGCCTGGGCTACCAAGTGAGCTCCAGGAAAGGCGCAAAGCTACACAGAGAAACCCTGTCTCAAAAAAAAAAAAAAAATTAGCATCAGAGCTGACACCAGTCATGTGATTTTTATGTATCAATTATCCACATTCCTACTACCAGATTGCTTAAATGAACTCTTTGTGTGTGTGTGTGTGTGTGTGTGTGTGTGTGTGTGTGTGTGTGTGTGTGTGTGTGTGTGTGTGGTGTGTGCATGGGCCGGAAGTCAATGTCCAGTGTCCTCTTCAATAGCTTTCCACCTTATGTTTTGAGACAGTATCTCTTACTGAACCTTGAACTCACTGATTCAACTAGACTGCCTCATGAACAAGCTCCGGAGAGGCTCCCCGCCTCTGCATCCCAATGCGGGGGTTACAGACCTGCACCTCCACACATGGCTTTTCCATGGATGGAAAACTCAGGCCCTGTGCTTACGCAGCAAGCCGTCTACTGACTGGGCCATCTCCTCATTCCTTTTTGGCATTTAATGGGGAGAATGGTGACAGAGGAAAGGAGATTTTGGTGGGGAAAAGGGAGAGCAGGCCTGAAGAGGGCCAGCCCTATGTGTTTGGCTCAGCCAGATGCTGATATGTGATTAGGTGGAAACCCCATTTCTCTCCCTAGACCCCACCCCTAGGAAAGCCTGCCAGGAGTCAGCCCCTCCCTGGGGCTGCTCAAGACCACACCTACAGGCTTCTTAAGAACTGGTCACCCGTACCTGCAGTGTGCTTTCGAGATTATTCTCCTGTCTTCCTTCCTGAGAGCCAGCCGGGAGGTGCTTTGCTGTGCTCAGATTAAACCTGGATTTATTAATTTGGCCTAATCTTACTTATTACGTCGGCAGTGGAGGATGTCCAATAACCAGGGATCTAAAGTGTATCACGTATCAGTATGCTTCCAGGGTAGGAGAAAGGAGTCCTGGGAGAACAAACCTGTAGTAAGACAAGCACCAGATAAAAGAAACCTCTAAACATTTGTTTTGAAGAATGGAGAGTTAAATATTATCCAAGCTGACAGTCTTCCCTGTCCGAAATCCCCTCATGCTCTGGGATAATAACATCTTTAAAAGAAATTTATGTTTTGTTTTAATTAGACTTGCATTATTTTCATGTGTATGCGTGTTTTTCCTGCATGTGTATATGTGCATCATGTGTGTATCTGGTGCCGACGGAGGTCAGAAGAGGGTGGCGGGTCCCCTGGAACTGGAGTTATGGATGGTTGTAAAGCACCACGTGGATACTGAGAACTGAGCCTGGGTCTCTGAACCATCTCTCCAGCCCCTTGAGATGACATCTTAATTCAAGGAGTCCTTTTATTTGCATCCTTGGGCAGAAGCAAGCCTCCAGCCCACATCCCCAGAGGTACTCCCTGCCATCCGTCCTTCCCTACCTGCGTGCTACACAAGCCTAGCCCTCCATGCATTCGCCAGTCGGCACATACTGTGCTTCTACATCCTAAGTTCACTAGAAGCATGATTGATTAAATCGTTGACCATGTCGTTGAATTCAACCCTCAGCCCCGCCTGTTCCCTGAAGGTCAGACAGCTGCAAGTTCCAAACCTCTAATCATGTGGTTGGCCCAACTGGTGGCCAGTCTTCATCCTGAAGCCAAGGAGGGGCTCTCTCTGAGTCACCTCATTAGCATAACAAAGATGCTCTGATCCACGAAACAATCAATGTTCGAAAGCCCCACGTCAGGAATCTGGCACAGAACATGCATAGCATCGAAGCCTCATGGAGGGGCTTTGTTATTTCTCACACTAATGTTGTAAGGTTTCCAGACCATTTTTTGTATTGCTTTTAAGTGTCCGTAACTGTGTCCCTAATTACAGATGTGATGTGTGTTTATTCTAGAAGTTTTGGAGAATATAAGATGTCACAAGGGGAAATAAAAATTGCATGTAATCTTACTACTCAGATAGCCAATGTTAACTTTTCGCTGTTTTCTTTGCTCTATCAATGGTATGTGATCCTCATGTACTGTGTACTGTTTTAAACAAAAATTAGAATCAAGCCCGGGGTTGTATTTTTTTTTCTTCTTTTGCCAGAATACAAAATAATGCTTCACATTTTCATAATCTTTTCATTTTTTAAAAATGTATTTGTGGGAAGGTGAGCGGGTGGTTTTTTGAAGAGTGGGCTCTCTTCCACCTGGTTTTGAGGCAGAGTCCCTCTCCTTTTTTTTGTCACTGTGTGAGACCCTCCAGGCAGCTGGCCTGTCTCCACCCCAGGCCATCTCCTGGTAGGAGCACTGGGTGAGGGATGTACCCCACCACGTCATCGCCACCTTTTTACATGAGTTCCGAGGACTGAACTCAGGCGGTCCAGCTCGCATACCAAGTGTTTTCACTTGTTAAGCTGTCTCCCTAGCACGGCATCTTTCTTTTTTTTTTTTTTTTTAAAAAAAAAAAGTATTTTTAATAGATAATTGGGAGTTCTTGTTTTAAAGCAGTAGGCTTGTTTTGGGAACAGATTTGGCTGCAGAGCAATATTGAACAGAAAATACAGATTGTTCCCGTTTGCAGACTCAGTCTCACCCACAGCCTGCATCCACACCAGAGTGTAGCATGAATCTTAAAAGTTCTCACCGGATCCTCAGCTGGTCTTGTTTCCTCAGACTGGAAGCCTCTATGTCCTCATATCCAAATGACTCTCAGCTGAACTGCTGCTAGAAGCCTGAATGCTTAACCAGGCCAAATGCTTCTCCAGGCCAAATGCCTCTCCAGGCCAAATGCCTCTAGTTTCTGGTCCTCACACTTTATATACCTTTCTGCTTTCTACCACCACTCCCTGGGATTGAAGGTGTGGCTTTCTGGGATTAAAGGTGTGTATCACCGTGCCTGGCCGTTTCCAATGTAGCCTTGAACTCACAGAGACCCAGAGGGATTTCTGTCTCTGGAATGCTAGGATTAAAGGCGTGTGCTACCACTGCCTAACCTCTATGTTTAATATTGTGGCTGTCCTGTTCTCTGACTCCAGATAAGTTTATTAGCATACACAATATTTTGGGGAACACAATACCCCCACACCAGAGCGGTGCATTGCATACAACAGATGAGCCTGTGCTGACGAGTTGTCTACCACAGTGCGTGATTATACCAAGGCTGCCTCTCTGTCTTGTGCATCCGTGAGTTTGGACAGACGTGCATGTCCCATGCCAGCATCACAGTGTCGTCTCACTGCCTTGGAAATGCTTTTTGCTCTGTGTCCCCCAGCTCCTGATAAACAGCTATCCATTTTCTTTCTCCAATAGTTTGCCTTCCAGAATGTTGTATAGTTGGGGTCAGACAGTATTTTTTGTATCCACCGATATGTCTTAGTAATTTACTTATTTGTGGATGATAGCTGATGTCTTTGCTTGTGGCTTTTTGAGGCAGGGTCTCATGTAGCCTAGTGTGGACCAGAGCTCACTATGTAGTGGGGGCTATCCCTGAACTATTCCTGATCATTCTGCCTCCATATCCCCTGCCTTTTTATTTACTTGTTTGTTTGTTTGTTTGTTTGTTTGTTTTTGAGGCAAGGTCTCACTGTGTAGCTCTAGCTGTTCTGGAACTCCCAGGGTGGCCTTGAATTCACAGAGATCCATCTGTCTCACAAGTGCTGGGATTAAAGGCATGCTCCTGCCTCCACTCCTCAGATGCTGAGACTGTAGACATGCACCACCACACCTAGTGCTTGTTTCTTTGTATAATGTTCTAAACTATGGTAAATAAATGAACCACACAGTTCATTCTTTTACCTGTTAGAAGATATCTTGGTGGCTTCCAAGGCCTGGCACGTGGATAAAGTCTCTCTCAGTGTTAATGTCCAGGCTTCTGTGTGAACATCAAGAGTGGGACTGGCCAGCTGATATGAAGGTGTTTTGTGAGAAGCTGCCATGAATTAATTATTCATCAGTCGAGATAATTTTTATTTTTAATAGCTACCTAGTGTTTCATTGTAAATTTACACAAGAGTTTGACTAGTATCAAAACTTTTCATTCTTCCTTTTAAATCTTGGTACACCTTTCTCATTGTTTCTTTAGAATAAAGCCCCTCAGATTGGAATTGCTAAATTGAATGAAGGAGTCACTATGTTGTGGTAAACATCACCAGTTGTTTTTACCCAAGGCCGCTGTGCTGCTAATCTGCGGCTATGCCGTCAGGCATCAGGCTTGGTTGTGTGTGGGAGCCCACAGAGGTTTCCTAGTGAGATCTGAGCTTGCTTTACCCAGCAGGGCTGCATAGGGGATGCATTGACCATGTGTGTGCTTACCAGGTGTTTGGAAGGGTCTGCACTTGGCTGTGCTAGGGGGAGGTCTTTGCTCCACCCCTTGGCATTCCTTTAAAAAGCCCTTTAGAAGAGACAGAAGGGGCTGGTGGATAGGATCCAGGCCCTCCCGAGGCTGTCCTGTGTTTCTATCTGTCTCTCTCTCCTCTATATTTCTATCTAAATCTCTTATCCCTCAAGAGTACCCTGGGGAAAAAAGTGGGAGCGGGTCCGCCACAGCTGTGACCGCTGCTTCCGGGCTCCTGGGAACACTATGTGTTACTGTCCCCTTCCTAGGGTGCTGAAACAAAGAGCCGCAGACCTTAATCCTTCACAGACCTGGAGGCCAGTGTGACATCCAAGTGTGTGTGTGTGGGGGGGTGTCCCTCTGCAGGCTGTAGAGAAGAAGCCCCCCCCACACACACACACACAACACACCCCTATTGCCTCTTGGCCTCTAGCAGCTGCCGATAGTTCTTGGAGCTGGATGACTCTCCAGTCTCTGCCTCCTGCTACCATAGCTTTCCCCCATATCTGGGTCCTCTCCTCCTATAAAGACGTGGTCACTGGGTTTAGGATACACTCTCTTCTAGTGTGACCTCACCTTAATTCGATCGTTCCCATTCTCCACAGGAGTATGTTCCAGGCCTCCTGCTTGCATTGAGGCTAGTACCTGAAGGGCTAAATAAGCAAAGAACCTGAGGGGAGTTGAGAAACTCCTGACAGAAAGGTCAACTTATCAATAAGAACATCCTCAGCCCCCACAGGAGGAAATAGATCCACAGATGGGACTTTCTACCCCCACCTCTGCTGTGGATATCACTCTGTATAAATAAAATGCTGATTGGCCAGTAGCCAGGCAGGAAGTATAGGTGGGACAAGCAGAAAAGAGAATTCTGGGAAGTGGAAGGCTGAGGCAGAGAGATGCTGCCAGCCGCCGCCACGAGAAGATGTTAAGATACCGGTAAGCCACGAGCCGTGTGGCAACTTATAGATGAATAGAAATGGGTTATTTTAAGATATAAGAACAGTTAGCAAGAAGCCTGCCACGGCCATACAGTTTATACATAATGTAAGTCTCTGTGTGTTTACTTGGTTGGGTCTGAGCAGCTGCGGGACTGGCAGGTGAGAGAGATTTGTCCTGACCGTGGGCCAGGCAAGACCAGGAAAACTCTAGCTACACACCTCCACCCCCCAAAATTCCCATCTCTGCCCTATAAACTCACAAGCCCCACTGTGCTTCTGGCACAGTCCCCTCCACTCCAGAGGAGAGACAGCTGCCCTTCATTGTTCTGGTCCACACCACTGACCAATCCAGACCCGACAGTTCCACGCCCTCTTCAGTTACCATGCTCTGTGACCAGCATGTTTGTGCTTTGATGAGCAACAGCAAAACTGTTGGAGTTTTTACTTCCTGGTTTCATGGCTATTAAGTAGGCTCTCTCCCAGCACTCGGGAGGCAGAGGCAGTGGATCTCTGTGAGTTCAAGGCCAACCTGGTCTGTGCAGTAGTAGTTCCAGGACAGCCAGGGCTATGTAGAGAGTCCCTGTCTCAAAAAGAAAAAGAAGAAAAAGAAGAAAGAAAGAAACAACAAAACAAAAAAAGAAAGAAAAAAAGGAAATTGGTTCTCACTATAAAGCTTAGCAAACTTGAATTCTAATTCCTTATTGTTCGTTTGAGAGAGCCACTTGTTCACGTAAAGGAAGCATTGGTCATGTCCAACTCACCGGTATGGGACTCTTAAGTGACATAAGGATATCTACGGTAACTAGCAAGCTACCGTGACAGTTACTACGGTTGTTGCTCACTGACTAACAGGTGGGGAGCATACACACTGTAGATACACTGGTCAGAGGGAAGATTTTCATGTCCTGGATGGAATGGAGCACCATGGTCAAGCTTTCTGCGCACAGCTGGGCGTGATAGCAGACTTCTTTAACCCCAGCACTCAGGAGGCAGAAGCAGGCAGATCCCTGTGAGTTCGAGGCCAGCCTGGTCTACATAGTGAGTTCCAGGACAGCCGGGGTTTATGTAGAGAGACCCTGTCTCAAAAAAACAAACAAACAAACAAAAAAAGTGATTTCAACACACTACTCAGAACAGCATAGAGCATGGCACTTAAAAATTATTTATTTCTAGACTCTTTCTTTTAATACTTTCTGACCACTGTTGAAAGTACAGAGGGGGCTGGAGAGATGGCTCAGTGGTTAAGAGTACTTGACTGATCTTCCAGAGGTCCTGAGTTCAATTCCCAGCAACCACATGGTGGCTCACAGCCGTCTGTAATTGGATCAGATTCCTTCTTCTGGTATATACATAAAATGCATGAATAAATAATTTTTTTAAAAAAAAGAAAGTACAGAGAGGAGAGCTGTAAGTAGAAAGGAGTGTGACTATTGTAATCTCAACCACAAAACTCCTCTTTGTAAGCAGTCAAGTTCAGAAGTTTCAGGTAGACATGAGTCTAAGGGAATATTAGTCAACCCACCACAATCATCTTAAAGCTCTTTTTCTAATCAGATGGGTGTTGCACGAATCCTAAATGGCCTTATAATAAAAACCCAGAACCAGATATTGGGGTAAATGCTGAAAGATCAGAGAAAACAAGCCACAACCATTCTCACCTCGCCAACTACACAAATCCTCAGACTGAATGCCCTGAGTCCTCAGCCGAAAGCTCTAGTTCCTGTCTTCACACACCTTATGTGCCTTTCTCCGCCCAGCCATATTACTTACTTCCTTGTGCTGGGATTAAAGGCATGTGTGCTTCCCAAATACTGGTAGCAAAGGCATGAGATCTCAAGTGCTGGGATTAAAGGTGTGTGCCACCACTGCCTGGCTCTGTTTCTCTTCTAGACTGAATCAATCTCATGTAGTCCAGAGTGGCTTTGAACTCACAGAGATCCAGACAGATCTCTGCCTCCCGAGTGCTAGGATTAAAGGTGTGTGCTACCACTGCCTGACCTCTGTGTTCAACCTAGTGGCTGGCTCTGTCCTCTGATCCTCAGGCAAGCTTTATTTGATACACAATGTATCACCACAGATAGGGAAAAGCATCTGGATTTTCTTTCAATTTTAATTTCAATAATTACCAGAGACACTAAAATCCTTTGGTAGAGTCATTCCCACATGTTTCTGATTCTGTTTCTGTTGATGAAAAGGTTAGGGATTTAATGTTCTCTTCCTCATACATATCACAAATGACTCATGAGCAGGTCCCCGTTGGCTCCCTCCTGTAATCATCTTGGAAAGCTGATCATTTCTCCCTACCTTCTTGGCAGCGGGCATGTTCCAAGCCCTCTTGGTTCATGTGCAGTTCTTTTCCCCCAAACACTGACAGACTTTGTTGTGGGACCCCACCCTCTTACATTAAAAAAGTGCAGAGAGAAGAGGGGATTTAGAAGAAACCTTTGCACACTATCTACATCCTGCATCCTTAGACATGAAGGAGGTGATGGCTGGGTGGGCTGGAGGGGTGGAGGCAGGGCCCTTGCTTCGTAAACGCCCACATCCACTTTGAACAGGATCGTGGGTGTGAGATGAGTGTCCAGGGAGCCACAGGCCTGGGTGAGATGGCAGTGGGCAGTGAAGAGTGCGGGGCAGCCGAGGACTCAGTTAAGGATGCAGCCGCAGCGCTTGGCACCACAGTTGCTGGGCAGCTTGTGGCTGGCATCCCTGCTCCTGCCTGTGTTCATAGTCTCAGTAGCCAAGCCACCCTTTTCAAATGTAAATCCAATTCTCTCACTCTAGCTCAGCATCCTTCAGTAGGATTAGAACATAACCCAGAACCCTAACTGTGGCGTCTAGGCCTCCCAGCTCCTTTGCCCTCTGCCGCTCCCCGCTCTATCTCCTGAGCCAGGCCTTTAAGCATTGGAGCCTGACTGAATTCCACCCCTACAGAATCAGTTTGAGTTGTTTTAGGCTTCAGGTCTGGGTCCAAGAGGTCAGAGAACTGGACACTTCTACTTCCGTGTTCTGCAGCTCCCCATTTTGCTTGAGTGTGACGTTTTTGTCTTCAGACTTCCTACCCCTGTCTTTATTGGGATTTTTTTTTTAAGTTAATTTTCCTGGGAAGAATTTCTCATTACTTTGATCCACTTAGACTGCTGTTTTTCACAAGAAGTTTTAACTCAATTTCTTCAAAACAAGGATAAATAACTTGAAAGGTGTAAGGGAATAGTTCTTTGATTTAAAAATAAAAAAGATTCTGAAACTTAGTAAGATTGAACATTTGCTGGCTTCTCAATAAGTGAAGTTTTAACTTTAATCCACTGTTTTCCCAAGCTGCAAAAGGATCCTTGTAGATAAACATCACATGTTATTATAAGTACATGGGTCATGTAAGAGGATGATATTACGGACTGGAGAGATGGCTCAGAAGTTAAGAGCACTGGCTGCTCTTCCAGAGGTCCTGAGTTCAATTCCAAGCAACCACATGGTGGCTCACAACCACCTATAGTGAGATCTCATGTCCTCTTCTGGAGTATATATATACATGCAGCCAGAACACTGTATACGTAATAAATAAACTTTAAAAAAAGAGGATGATATTACATTTGTGGCATGATTGTGCCTTTCAAAAACTATTCATCTTAAGCTTCAGCATCTTAATGCAGCACTGGGGAAATACGAAAGATGACGGATTTGGGCTCACTGTTCTCTGAGCCAAAGGCTACTTAGCAGATGGAGAAAGAAGTGAGAAGACCCGAGAAGCCCAGTTGATGTGTGTAGTGAACAGCCAGGCTTTGTTTACAGAGACCGTGCTTGTCTTTGGTCAAGTAGACCCCAACCTGGCCTGTTGGGTAGAAAGAAGAATTTCCTTTAGAAAAACAAAAACAAACAACAAGAAGGAAGGAGGGAGGGAGAGCGAGGGAGGAAGGAAGGATGCATGCCAGGGCTTAGGGGTGACCTAAGTTGGTACAGTACTTGCCTAGCATACCAAGAAGCCTTGAGTTCCTGAGTTTGGTCCTCAGTACTACAAAGAAAACAGGAGGAAGAGGAAGAATTCTGTTCTAACAGGACTGGTTCATAAGAATAACAACCAAGTAGTATCAATAGAGAATAATTTCCTACTTCCTGATCGTTTTTATGTTTGTAAACGGACTGGGATTCTAACTCACGCTGTCAGTCTGAGTCAAGAGTTTCCTTTCCAAATACATCCTGTTGC
>CABHPR010147538.1:32550-64331 GCA_902168415.1 Peromyscus melanophrys
GGGGAGAAGGTGCTAGAGGCATGCAATACCAGGTTGCAGTGATGTTCCATGAGTATTTATTTGTAGCTACACCTACCAAACTGCATGCTGTACATGGGCAGTTCTTTGTGTCTTAGTTGTACCTTGGTAAAATTGGGAGGAAAAGGAAAAGGAGGAGCAGGTACTATACCATGGACAAGAACGTTTACTTTTAGAATTTAATGAACATGCCCAATGAAATAGTTGAATTGTTAAAATACGTTAGATCAAAAAATTATTGAAGATATGGCAAAAGAAGAAAACAACAACTATGAAGTGACTGTTTTGTGACTTTTGACATTAACTTCATACTACTAAGAAACAAGTTTGGGTGGGGTTGGTTTGAGGGAAACATATACTCCATCATTGAGCTGCCTATGAGAAAGTTGAGAGTTTTGTTGTTCTTATTTTTCAGGTTTTTGAGACAGGGTCTTGGGATGAAGTCTCCTGACTGGCCTAATGCTCAGTGTTTGATACGATTTAAGTAAAATGTCTGTTGTGTCCCCTATTGTGTGTTTGAACACTTGGCCCCCAGCTGGTGGTGCTGTTCTTTTAGGTTGTAGAACCATTAGCGCCGTTAAGCCTTATAAGCAGGAGCTCCTTGCTGGGGGTAGGTTTTGAACTTTTGAACTTTCATACCCTGGCCCTGTTTGCTTTTTCTCTCTGCTTCCTGTGTGTGATTGCAATGTGATCAGCCAATCCCCTGCCCCTGCTGTCGTCCCCCTGTGGAACTGTAAAGCGAAATAAACTCTTTTTGTCAGGGTATTCTATCACAGCAACAGAAGAGAAACCGAGACACTCTGTAGACCAGCTGCTTTTGAATTCATGGCCTGCCTCCTGCTTTAGCCTCCCAAGTTGTGGGATTGCAGGTTTGGGCCACCATGCCTAGCTGTTTAAAAAAAAAAAAAAAAGCAACTGGGTTTCAATTTTATCTTTTAAAGTGATTGAGAAAGGCTGACACAGAAGAACATTCTTTGTTACTGTAAAGTGGTCCAAACCATGTGCAGAAGAGGGAGCATCTGACAGCACCGCCCTGTCACTGCAGCCCAAGGGATGTGGTTGACACAGCTGACCTCAGGCTTGCTGTTGCCGGAGCAGACAAGCACACACTAGTCAGAACACTCAGGTATAGTTTGAAACCACGATAAATGATGACCCTGACAGTGACACATTGGTCATGAATATAGCCTTAGAATACAGGCTTAAGAAAATTTTAAAAAAGAAGAAGAAGAAGAGAAAGAGAATGGCGCTATCAAAGCTTTTGGAAGCTCCAGGGATGAGCCTCAAGGAACTGCAGGAAAGGAATGAAGGAGATGCCGAGGCCTGGTGCTGCCAACAGCCAGGAGGTCAGATGAATAGAGAGCTTGGAGGGCTCTTCTCAGCTGCAAGCCCTCCTTAGGTGTCTCTTGCCCACTGAAATGGTGCCCTGTTCTAACCACGCGTGTGTGAATCAGGGAGACGGGACCTGGAAGAGGCATGGGCATGAAAGAAAGAGCAGGTTGCATCCCAAGTTCACCATGAGTGCCTGTGACCTTCGCAGCCATGGGCTTTAGACAGGGTCCACCATGTGGGCGTGAACTCCCTCTGCACTCCTTGAGGTGAGCGCCTCCCCCACTCCAGCTTCCTGTGCGTCAGGGTAATGGCTGCGTTACACAAGCAAGTGTGGAGCAGACGTGTATACAAGGGAAGTCATTTTTCATGTCAGCTGTTTACATGCTTGATTGGAAATTATACAGAGCTGTGGAATGCTGAACTGTAGGCGCACCTTTGAGGAAGCTCCCAGAGACCTCCTTCATTTCCTTCTGTAGCTTTCTATTCTGAGGACACATTGTTATCGTATATTAAACCATGGCCTGCTTTTCTAAAAACAAGGCTCTGTCAGAATGGCCTGACTTCTAAATGTTAAAGAGTTGTTTGTAGCTGGTTCAGCTTCTTCCCAGGCCTTCATAATGGGTATGGGGAAAGGGCAGAGGCTAGCCACAGAATGCAAGACAGTTCAGATGGCACGCGGCTAGTCACTGTGAGCAGGCTCTTTAAAAATGGGACTTCGCTTTTAAGGAAACCAGATACATTTAAGTTTTTAAAGAGATTTTAGTTTTGATTATGAGTATGCGGCTGTGTAGAGGGGTACGTGCACATGAGTGAGGGGGTCCTTGGAGACCACAAGCATCAGAATCCCTGGAGTTGAAGTTACAGGAGCCACCTAACAGGTGCTGAAAATTGACCCTGGGTCCTTTACAAGAGCAGTAAGGGCTCTTAATCACGGATCCACCTCTCCAGCCCTTGCACTTTTAATTTTAAAAAGAAAAGAAAAAAGAATCAAAGGAGGGCCAGGAAGATGGTTCAGTAGGTAAGGTTGCCGGGTGCCAAGCCTGGCCATCTTAGTTGGATGCCTGGGACTTGAATGGCACAAGGAGAGAACTAACTTGCTCCTGCAGATTGTCCTCTGACCCCCACATGAATGCTGGGGCATGCATGCACTCCACGCTACACTCATGTACATGCATGCATGCATGCACACATAAGTGTAAGTTTTAAAAGTCAGACAAGTGTGGGAGTACATGGCCCCAGCTACCCAGAAAGCTGAAGCAGAAGGATCATTGAAGCTTAGTTTGAAGCCAGCCACGGCAACGTAATTAAGACCCTGTCTCAACATATTAGCAAACAAAAAGTCAGTGTATTCGTATCTTAAACAAATAATCTTCCAGACCCAGGTTCGGTTCCCAGCACCTACATGGTGGTTCACAATGTCTATAATTCCAGTTCCAGGGGATCCAGTGCCCTCTGCTGACCCCTGTGGCCACCAGGCATACATGTGATGCTTAGATATTTGTAGGCAAAACACCCATACATAAAATAAATAACTCTGAAAAAAAAAGTGCTTCCTATGAGCCAGGAGTACAGACAGACTCATCTTTCATTATATGGGACATGGAGCTTTCTGGACTTCTCGGTGTGGCTGCTGCTAGCCACTTTGAGTATGAGTCATTTGAATTGTGGTTTTCATGTGTCTGACATACAGAGTTTTGACTGAACATCTATTTCGGGTTCAGGGAGATGCCATCTCCCAGGGAAAATGATGACATTTTTCTTCTAATATTAGAAAGAGAGCCAAATCACATCCTGGACTTGGGGGAGAATTCGTGGACTCGAGCAAGGCATCTCCAGAGCAGTTAGTTCACAAGGCTTGTACAACTGACTTGCTGCGGGAATTCAGACACTGGGCAGAAAACACAGAGAGCTGACTAGTTCTCCGTGGCAGCAGAGCCCTTTAGGAAAAGAAGATCCAACAGATAAAAACAAGGTTAAAACCATGTTTCCAAAGGCTCCTAGTGAGGAGGGAATGGGGCTCAGTGGTAGGAGTCTTGTCTAGCATGCATTAGGCCTCAGGTTTGATCCCCCAGCACCCAACAACCAAACATGCCAATAGGCAAAGGCTCTTAGGCTTTGGCTAGAAAGCCAACCAAAGGCTTGCCTTCCTCCTAGTCTGTGGATGCTTGTCAGGGCTGCACTTACGTGACAGAGTGGAAGGTTTTGCTGGGAGTCCCCATGGGTAGCCAGACTTGGATTTAGCATTCCTCATTCCTTACAGGAACTGCTGGGTGACTCATGGGTGTGGGCCCGCGCTTAAGATAAGCCTGGGCCTACATTTAAGATTAAAAAAAAAAAAAATCCTCTGTAATAAGTTTCAACCTTTCATCAACCAGCTTTTTGCTTACTCCATGTTACTTTCCAAGGAGAATGAGAACCTAACACCTTTTGAAGATCACAGTAATTGGTATTATTGCTTCTTCTATTAGCTCTATATTTACCCCAGTGGCTTTGCTTTATGTATGTAAATTTATGTATGTAAATTTTTATTCAGATTTAATTAGCAACCTTTTCAGTGTGACATTTGCCAATTTTTGATGGAAGCATCAATGATATCAGATGTAAGACCGATACAGTGGGCTGGAGAGATGGTTCAGCTGTTCGGAGTACTGGCTGCTGTCTCTGAGAGGACCTGGGTTCAATTCCCAACACACACCTGGTGGCTCACAAATGTCTGGGATTCCAGGCATGCAAGCAAAACACGCATACATACACAATTTTTTAAATAAAAAATATAAATAAAAGTAAGACTGATACAGCTATGCATTAAGTTTTGCTTAAAAACCAATTTGTGAGCCGGGCAGTGGTGGCACACGCCTTTAATCCCAGCACTCAGGAGGCAGAAGCAGGTGGATCTCTGTGAGTTCGAGGCCCACCTGCAGGAAAGGCGCAAAGCAACATGGATAAACCCTGCCTTGAAAAACCAAAACAACAACAACAACAAAAAAAAACAAAAACAAAAAAAACCCCACTTTTGTTTCATGGAGGGATTGGATGTTTTGTCTCAAAAGTTCACAACCAAGCTTAGAACCAAAAGTTAAACATTCTAGCGTTATTTAAAATCAGGCTCTGGTCCCTCGGTTTTCTGCAGAACTTCGCCTGAATGGATTTTGATGGACTAAGCCTCTGTGCTCCCTGCGGGGCCATTTCTCTGTGCTCACAGAACACAGAACACAAACAACTTGCTGAGGTTTCTTCTGGTTCACAATGGGTGGCTTCCTTTTTCAACCCAGGGCATTGTCTCTGACTCCTGCCTGTGGGAGGCTGGTCACGTGGTTGATGATGCCAGTCTGGATCACATCCTGAAACAGCAATACGCTGCTTTTGCCGTCCCCCATCCCTGCTGTGGGGACAAGTTCCTGTAATCCTGGTGACCGACCCTGACAGTCCACAGCAGGGACTGTGCTGTGAGGTGCAGCCCTGTCCCTCATATACTCCCTCACTGTCACCCGGAGGGTCCCCTCTCTCCCCAGTACCCCCTCCTCAGAGAGAAAGGAAGCCATGCCTCAGCTCCCTCATTGCCCTGGATCAGACCCTGCCTTTATTAGTGTGACCACACTTTTAGCATCCCCACCACAATGGTGCTGATGATAGTTACCACCATTCAAAGAACATGGAGTAAATATTGTCTTGTCCTAAAAACCAAGTTGCGCACCAGAGGAACTGCTTGTGGGTGGCACACTGGGGGGGGGGGGGCACAAGAAGATGGGGTAGAGGAGGAGATGGCTTTTCTGTCCCTGTGTTTTCTTTTCATTTAGATTTTTCAACCCTGTTAGGTAGGAGCTACATCTAATATACCTGGTGCAGCATCTAACCCACCTTGTTTCTTTGCAAAATGTAAAGAAAACAACAACAACAACAAAAAAAAAACGGCCTGCAGGTGCAGAAGAGCGTCCAGATTTGTGGGTAGGGGAATGCTTGTGTGTGTTGAAATGGTGAGGAGAGAGGCTGTACCACAGGGCTCCAAGGACTCATGCCTTGTCTCCTCAGGCAGGGTCTGCATCTCCAGCACAAAGGAGAGGAGACTGCTCCACAGCAACCGGATGAGAATACTCAAGCAGGAAACCCAAAAGGCTATTAAGCGTATTGAAGGTTTCCTTGACTGTAAGGCAAGCATCCTCCATGTTGCTTGCTTGCTTCCCGTCCCCCTGACCCCACCCTCAGACAGGGTTTCTCTGTGTAGTCCTGGCTGTCCTGGAACTTACTCTGTAGACCAGGCTAGAGGAACTCAGAGAGATCCACCTGCCTCTGCCTCTCGAATGCTGGGATCTAAGGTGTTCAACACCACTGCCCGACACCTCCATGCTTTCTTAGCATCCCTCATTTTGTTCACCAGGGAAACTCACTCATCACAAGGAATAGTGTCCTTGAGATTTGCAGCTGCCACACTCAGGTCCCAGGAGCAAGGGCATGTTCTACACCTGGGCTAGGTTTTGGCTGCAAGGACTATCACCTTTATATTTGAGAGCAACTAATATCCTAAATAATTTTTTAAACCTGAAAAAAACATAGAGAATCTCTTACTAGAATTCAGTATATCCAGCATATATTAATGAGTTGGGCTATTTAATAAGAAACTTGTTTGCCAATCAGATATTCAAAAAAAGGCTTAGAACCATGCTCCCCAAGCTCTGATGCTCCTTCAGGCAGAGCTTGCGCTCTGTCACAGCAAGCCCTCAGGTGTGTGTCTGCTGAGCCCTGACATACTCCTGGACAGTTTTCCTCTACCCACTGCATTCTCGTGTGTACCAGCTGGAATCTCCTTGGTTCTGAAAGCCTGATTTCAAACATGGCTTGGAATCTCAATGGTTGAGATGTCTAGTGGGCACGTGTGTGTCTGCTCCATTGCCACCATGGCTCTCAGGGACAGGGGTCTGGCTTTAGTCCCATGAGCATCCTGAGAGCGCAGAGCTTGTGGTCAAGGCCATACCTTGCCACGTGAGGTGGGCAGGTGAAAGTCACTGTGAGACTCAGGCTAGACAAAAGCATGACCCTGGACTGGAGACTGGACCTTTCTGTGATGTGGCTTCTCCGGAGGCCAACACCAAGCTCTCGGGGCTGGGGACGAGGGCAGGAAGAGGTTCGTGTGCAAGGCACTAGTACGGGGCTTGCACTGCTCTTGTGGCTTTTGCTCCTTAATCCTGATTTTCAGTTTAGGGCTCCTGCCTATGGGGTCACAAAGAAAGAGACTACCACTCCTGTTCAAGTGTCTGCACAAGGCAAACTCAAGTCTTGATCAAGAAGGTGACTTGGAAGAGCTAACACACTGGAGACAGGAAGTGCATTTAGTGTTTATTCCAACTCAGATGGTGGCTGTGCCTTTCCCCCATTGGCTGGGGTCTGACCTCACAATCACAACTGGCTAGTCTGAAAAGAATCATCACACAGGAAATGAAGAGGAAAGAAGTCGGGGCTCTAGGCCATCAAATAGAATAGTGCAATGGGCCTTTGTGTACACAAAGGTTTTACTGGATGAGGAGGATTAAAACATTTGCACAAAAGTCTTACAAGGTAGGGGAGATAAAAAGATTTCAATTGCTTGTCCCAAACATTTTATAGTATTTGCTGGAAAAGACTCTTGTTTGATATTTCTCACACTTAGAACGTACCCTACCACCCAGAGATCACAGAACCTTTTTTTTTTTTTTAATTTGAAATAAAAAATGTGAAGTCAGGTGTGGTGGTGTATATATATAGTTCCAGACCTCGGGAGAGGCAGGAAGAATTTAAACCAGGGTTAGCCTAGGCTACATAGTGAGACCTTATCTCAAAAAAAAAAAAAAAATCCAAAAGGGCCAAAGAAAGAATGCAGAAGAAGGGAAGGAAGAAAGGAGAGAGGAGAGGGAGAGAGGAGGGAGGAAGGAAGGAGAGAAGCAGAAAAGAGCTCAAGATCTTGAGTCTCAGAGAGGCTAAGTGTCCTCAGTGTCCTTGGGTGTGCTAGGGACAGTCACCTGGGAGGAATGCTGGGGCTGAGACACCTGTGGGGACTGAGGCAGAGCCCCAGCGGTCTCCAGTATCTGAAGTATGTTTTCCTTGTACTATCTTTGAACTGTGCTTTGTTTGTTTTTCATTTTCTGTTCTAGTCTGGGCTTTCATCTTTGCTTTATATTTTTGAAGTCTGAATTTGAGGCCCAAGGCTGAAATAAAATAAGTCTTAAATCTTAAGGAGAGTAAAGTATCAAAGGAGTCTTCCCATAATCTAGGATCTCACAGTTAAATCTGTATTTATGCTCATGGTAAAAATACCTCTCTGACCCAAGAACATTCTAGAGTTTGGAGGAAACAATAACAAACAGCAGAGAGCTTTGGAGGGGGTCAGTGTTTTGGATAGGAAGGGCAGTGTTATCACGGCGAACTCATCCAGCTGACAGACACCTGGGCCTGCCTGCAGTTGCCATCCTGTGCTTTCCTGACTGCAAGACTTCTCCCACAGCCAACCCCAGCCAGCCACCTGGCCTGCCTTCCTGCAGCTGTGAGCTCTACACTCAGCCTGCTCTCCTCCGAACCACACCACCATAGGTAGAAAGCGCTCCTACAGCCTTCCTCTCAGAGAATGGTGCAGTAACCCCACGTAAGACCTCCTTGGTAGTATCTCAACATTTCTGGTGTACCTTCCAAGAGTCACATGGCAAGGAACCTGTTAGAACGCTCTGTCACAGTTTGGCCAGCCAACCTTCTGAAACACGTTTTGGTATTAGAAAGTGTATGGCTTATTTCTGTTCTCTTTCTTGGTCCTGTGAGTGGATGGTTCTCAGTCAGGGTGTCTCGTGGGGTTGTGACCTGATGGTGTGGGGACTGGACTCATACACATATTCAATTGGCATTCTGAGGTAGCTTCTTCATGTCTGTACTGAGGCTTCAGCTGGGGTGGCTGGGCCACCTAGGGCCTGTCTCCCGTGTGAGCAGCCCACTTTGGCTCACCAGAAGACCTCTCAGGGCAGTAAATTTCTTCACCTGCAGGTGTGCCAAAGATGCTCTGGACAAAGCTGCTGCGTATGGTAGGGGAGAATCTCCGAAGTCTACAGCTTCCTTTTCAGTACATCTGAGAGAAGGGGTGAGCAGAGGAGGCTTTGCCCACTGGAGCACACGGGGAAGATGGCCCTCAAAGGGAGGAGAGCTGTAAGGAGTTGCACTAGCCAGCTACAAAAACAGTTGAGAATTCCATCTACATTTATTAGAATGTTCAAGTTCAACCATTGCTTTTGTCATTCTCTCTCTCTCTCTCTCTCTCTCTCTCTCTCTCTCTCTCTCTCTCTCTCTCTCTCTCTCTCTCTCGGCTCTTATTTCCTGTTGTGTGGACCTTTTTCAGAACCATTTGGGAAATATCCCAAAAGTTGGGTAAGTGAGCCTGGAGTGCTGACAGAGGTTTCTTTTACTGGCTCTAAATGAATGTCCTGTGTCCTCTTTAGATGGGTATCTTTCCTTTGTCCAGTAAAAAGATGTTGGCATATCCAGGGCTGGCCTCTGAAAAATGACCTCTCCTGCTGCAGAGCCAGCCCTGAGGAGGTGGCAAGAGAAGCTGCGGCCAGCCGCAGTTCCCTTCTGACCTTGGGCTGGTTATCACACACGCTTGGACAGGGCTTCCGCTCTTTGTCTGAACATGAGTCAATCATCTTGTTCGCTGTATTAATTTCCCTTACCCTCCTCTTTGCATTCCGTTCTCATTGAAACTCCTTAGTCTTTGGTCCTGGAGCGATGGGCTCTGCTCTCCGGCAGGCTCTGGGTACCCAGGGCGCCTGGCTATGGCAGAAGCACTCCGGTGGCTGACAGCCCTGTGGGGAACTCTTCTCCTGACAGGAATTGATAAGGGCACATTATGTAAAATCTGGAGGGCAGAGCTTTCTCTTTTAGGTCAGTACTCAGCCTGCAGCTGAAAGGGCTAATCAGCAGAGGCATTTTCTGTGTTCATTCCAGAGACTTTCCCAGGGGCACAATAAATCTCCCAGGCTTGTTTACGGGAGCATTGTTATTTAACAAGCCAGGCTTCTGAGCTTAAGAGGTTTTGGTTTCATCAAATCTAACCCAACCTGCCACATTTGTGATTCATTACCAGCTACGCAGACTGCGTCCTGTAAGGTAATGGAATTTTGCATACTCAAAAATAATCTCCATGCACAAGACTAACCTTCTGTGCATTAGAGGACTGTATAGAAGCTGTGCGTCTTTGTCCTCTCTTTAGACCTCCCGCCTATTGTCAAAGTGTCAGTCCCGGCTCTAATCTACCCCACCAGTACCCCAACTAAGCTAGTTGGTCTCCTTCACACATTCATTCATTCAGCAGATGCAGTTTATCTCATTTACACATCCATCCATTCATTTGTTCTTTCATTCAACAAATAATTCAAGCCTGGCTCTAGAAGACGCAAACATGGTATCTGGAAGGTGAAAGGACCTCATCCAGCCTTCAAGATGCTGTAGGCACATATCATAATATCCTAATGACCTGGTGTCCAGAGGGTGTGAGGGGATCTCCAGTCCTCGTAAAGAAAAGTGTCAGCTGGGTGGTGGTGGCAGCAGCAGGGGAGACACACGCCTTTAATCCCAGCACTCAGGAGGCAGAGGCAGGGAGATCTCTGTGAGTTCAAGGCCAGCCTGGTCTACAGAGTGAGTTCCAGGACAGGCTCTAAAAGCTACATGGAGAAACTCTGTGTGGGATGGGTGGGTGGAGAGAACAGTGTCAGTCGCAGGGGAGGGGAAGGAGAAGGCATGTGGGGGTGGGGGGACCTGATTCGAGTGTGAGGGACAGGCTGGTGTAACAATGCTTCTTCAGGCTTGACCCTTAGTGGAACCTCAGGTCGTGGGAGTGTGAGGTAAATCTCTGTGGCTGTGGCTGCTGAAATACATGGTCTCTACATTTTAATAAGCACTGCTAAATCCACCAGAAATGTGATGGCTCATGGACAGTCTTCAGAACAGGGCCTTGTGAGTGTTTCCCAGGCCCTTTCCAGAATGTTCCCACAGAGGATAAAGCATACAGCTTCTCTCCTGGGAAGGCAGCTCTTGGAGTCTGTGTTGCAAATACTTCTCTTGTTTGTGGCTGGAGTCTGGTATTGTTTCCTGCATTCTTTAGGTATTTGTTCCTTACTCTTCTGTTTGGTTGGTTGGTTTGTCCTACCTCTACCCCCACCCCCAATCCCCAACAGCCCTTGCAGTCCTGGAACTCTCTCTGTAGACCAGGCTGGCCTCGAACTCAGAGACCCATCTCCCTCTGCCTCTGGAGTGCTGGGATTAAAGATGTACACCACCAACCCCACTGCCACTGCCCGGCTCGCTCTTGCTCTTATGGCTTCATTTTACATATGAAAAACAAGATCTATTTGGAACTAATTTGGGTATAAACAAGGTGCTAGGAATCCAGCTTTCCTCATCTGTCCCAGAGTTATTCAGTTGCATTAAACACATCATTGAGTAATCTTTTTATATTTTTCGAAAGTCTTGGCTTTATAGTTATGTATGTTTACTTTACATCTTTGTAATAAATGACATCCCTTTTCATATTTTCAAGTCTTTATTACGATCCACTGATAAACCTTGCTGATTTCTTTTCCAGTCCTATATTGTTTTAGTACTGATGTATTATACTGTGAAGGAAGCCGTAAACTTTGTTAGCAAAATCTTCCATGTCCCCAGAACCAGCCTTTGAAAGAACCTTGAAGAAATGTAATCTTGAGTTGATTTGCTGAAAGGCTCCATTGTCTTAAATATTGAGAACCTGGTGGGCGCCAGAGTTGTGGCCTAGGTGGTTCCTTCACTGAGTTTATTTTTTCCTTCTTTTTTCTGTAAGTCCGTAAATGTCTATTGTATGTTGTGTGTGCTTGTCGTTGCTTGATTGGGGCCTGAGGGAGTGGTGACATCTTCAATGACCCTCAGAGCTCATCCGTGGACTTTAAACAAAGCTTCAGCGCCCAAGATGAGAAAGCGGTCTCCTCAACCCCCGTTTCTTTTGTCTTACCCCAAGCCTTTGGCCAGCCTCTGACCAGAATGAGCCAACTCCTAACTGACAGATTATATTTTAGCAGAGAGATAACAGGGAGCTGCGGTTGCAGTCCTCGGCTAATATTTCTAAGTGTTTGGAAAACAACATTTTTATATCCTGAGACAGTTTTCAAGGGAATATACACACCCAACAAGCCCGTGGAAAGAGAATGGAAAGCTATGAAAACTCCCACGTAGAGGCAAGGGGAAGAAATATTTTTCCACTGACCTGAGCCCACGTGGGCCATGTGGGAGCTGGGAAGGCTGTTTGAAAGTAAAGCAGGGGGTGTTGCCAGCCTCCACAGATAAGTAGTTTGGGCCTTTCCGATAAGGTCATGATCATAAAGTGATGATTGTGATTATGAGCGTGACCTTATCAGAAGCATGAACGATTTGTTTCTTTGGTTGGATTCTTTTTGCTCATAAGTTACCTCTTGGTTTTGTAGTTAAATGACTCCATTCTTCCGTTGACCACAAACAGCAGGTGAGGTCTGGGCCTTGATCAGCTTTCATGGGTTGCACTTTACTGGGTTAGTCCAACAACTGTTAGTGGTTGCTCCCTTCTTTCATTTTATATTGCACATTGTCTTATTTGTCTTAAATGAATGTCTCAAGCCGACACAGTGGAGATGGGTTCAAAGAACTTGGAAGCAACTAGATGCGTGTCCCCACCTTGGCAACCATATAGATGGGGAAGATGTTACCAGGCTCAGGATGGCCCCACCTTGGCATCCATATAGATGGGAAGATGTTACCAGGCTCAAGATGGCCCCACCTTTCCCTGAGTGCCCATGGTCACTGCTGGTGGCTCTCTGGGGTAGTGCAGTGACCTCCTTGTCCCTCTCTCTAGCTTCCATTCCTGGTTGTCTCAGGTTGGGGCCCTGCCAGTGGGTCTCCTTCCACAGTTCTAACGGCTTGGTCTCCAGCCAGAAGGCTGCATTATCATCATATACACCTTTGCCCTTGTTAACTTGTTGTGAAAAGCAAATTATATTTTTCAGGGGATCCGAAAATTGTGGAATGCTTTCCAGACATTCCAGAGTAATGGTTTCTGAAGTGACATTTGACTTATATAAAAGAGGCCTGTTTTCTCCCCTGCATAAATACACACGAAGGACAGCTTTTGTAATATAGTAAATAAGATCCCACACAAATTCCACATGACCGACTGTGTGGGGAGCTCACATAATAAACTGAGGAATGCTGCCTGCTTACTTTCTGACCAATGCAAAGTTTTCATAGTCCCCTGAATCTGTCAAAGCCACATACACACATGAGAGATGTATTTAAACATACTGATCAAAAATGAATATTCTTTCTTCCTAAACAAAACACACCCATTACAGCAGCTGCCCTTTATATTGGAGAAAGGATGAAGGAACACTCTAAATATAGGTAATGACTTAAGCTAATGCTAAATTTGTGAGGGGAAAAAATGTGTTGAAATTTGGGTGGGTGTTACCAGGAGGAGCAGGAATGTGGGGGGCAGGACCAGGTGACATGGGGGATAAAGTCATGCCAGACGTAAACGCACATTTCAAGAGAAGGTTTAGCAGAGAATTAATACGCTGCTATTTCTGTCAAGGAGAAGGTGTCAGATCACTAAAAGAGGAGGGGAAAGAAAAAAAAAAAACACTTAAAGCTGTATTTACATCAAAGTTTATGTCAGCTCAGTTTCCTTTCTCCTAAGTGCCCATGATGAAAGTATGCCTTTGAGATTGTTAATTGCAGATTTATTTCTGTCTTGTTACCAATCAGGGACAGAAGGCTGCTTTTAAGCAGCTTGTGGCCCTCGGTTTTCTAGCACAGTGCCTGCTGATGTGAACTGATCGGAATCAGACTGGAGGCATGTTTCTCTTCGGCGTTCCATCCTGTTTCTTTGGGACTTCAGCTTGCAACTTCCACGCCTCTATAGACGTTGCTTTCCCAGAAGCTCTTAAGGCTCCTAAAGGGTCCAGGCCATTTATTGCTGGATGTCTGCCTTGATGGTAGACTCAGAGCTTGCCCACTGAGGCTTGGTGTATGTCTTTGCTCACCCTCCTTGCTGAGAGGATGCCTCAGTATATTAGCTCACACTCCGCAAGAAGACACAGGTGAACTGGGTACAAAGAAAAGAGCAGTTAGTTATCTTAGAACTAGAGGCGGCCTTTTCGTCCTGAAAATCACAGGTCTTTTGAGAACTTCACATCTAAGACAAATGAAGGGGATTTGATACTATTGGTCATCCTCAGAATCCTCAGGGGAACATGGAAGACTGAAGTCAAAACTTCCTCTTCCTGGAGAACTGGACCATCTACCAGCCACAGCTTCATCAGGAAGGAAAACACGGTTCAGAAAGTGTTTACAGAGATGTTATATTTTCGTTACTGCACGAAAGACCAGGAGCCAAGAGAGCAAGACCATGTGAACTAGCAAGCTAAACCGACATGTCTTCATTCTGGGCCAGACACACTCAAGTCCAGAGGTTAATTCCAGTCTGCATTTTCCCACCTTGGGAGACCAGCCCCTGCCCACACTCTTTCTGAACACCAGCCCCTGCCCACACTCTTTCTGAACACCAGCCCCTGCCCACACTCTTTCTGAACACCAGCCCCTGCCCACACTCTCTGAATTGTCTGGGGTGTACATGTTCTATTTTCTCTCTCTATGTGGTTACTTTAGCTTAGGGACAGGCCATAAACTGGAAAAAAAATCTTTCCAGGACCAGGTGGGGAACATGAATGGGTACTTCTGCCTGGGCAGGGCTGAACAGCTGTGCTGGGGCTGTGGCACTCTAGGGAGAGCTCATCTCAGCCTCCTCCCCATCTGGTATTCTAGAGCAAGATTAAAAAGACAAATAAGTCACTCTTCTAGTTCAGAACACATCTACTAGTCAAGATCAAGAGCTCTGAGAACTGGCTGTGGACTCAGGGTTCTACTTTTTAGGCCCTTGTCATGAGATGTTGCAAGACTCTCCTAAGATCTTCTGGGCTCCTCCTCCTCCTGTGACCCATCATCCATAAGCAGCTGACCACATTTCTAAAGCACAGATCTGGTGGTTGCCTCCCCAGGACTGGCACCTTTAGCCTGGTCTACAGCCTGTGGTGTAAGGATCCTTTGCCTTGGCTGCAGTTCTGCCGTGGCCTCTCTCTGGTCATTCCTTTTCCCTTCTGTTCTCACTTCCAGTTTCTCCACTCCAGGTAGCTCCTAAAGCTGCCCGCAGCATTCCTGTGCAGAGGTGTTTGTAAAGGAGTCTCGCTTGCTCAGGCATCCCGCTCTGCACAGTGATGTGCTTTGGTGGATCTTGGTTTAATCACCATATGGGACTTAATCAGTCGCTCTTGGTAATTATACTCTATACATTTCTGTTATTAGTCTTCAACAGCCTATGTGGTAATGTTTGAAATCCAAATAAGAGCAAAATTTTCTCTTCCTTTCAATCACTCTTTAAATACCAGATAGAGTACTTTTAAGGTAATCTTTCTCAGTATAATTTTTTTTTAAATCTGTGAAGTGAAGACATTGGACTAGAATTTAGTGGATTCTTAATTAGAAGTGTGTATTAAAATGCTTGGGAAGCCAGCTAGATTTCTTAGCTAGTAAATCACTTAAGGCCAAGCCTGATGACTCTAGTTCAATCCTCAGGACCCACAGGCAAAAGGGAGAGAACTCAGTGTGCCCTCTGACCTCTCCCTCTCCTCTGCACACAAATTAATACATAATTATAAAATAATAATAATAGTAGTAGTGTTTTGAGACAAGGTCTCACTGTGTAGCTCTGGCTATCCTGTAACTCGCACTGTAGACCAAGCTGGCCTTGAACTCAGAGATCCACCTGCCTCTACTGCCTAAGTGCTGGGATCAAAGGAGTGCACCATCACCACCTGGCTGAAATATTATTTATAAATCACTTGGAATTTAACAGATTTTGCTGGGACAGTTGCTTAACCACATGCAAAGGAATCAAGTTAGACTCTTACCTCATACCATATACAAAAATTAACCCAAAATGGGTCATAGACCTGAAGTAAGAGCTAAAACTATATGACTTTTGGGGGAAAACAGGAATAAATCTTCATACCCTTGGGTTAAAGAATACCTACTTGTATACGACATTAAGCATTAATGATAAAAATAAACTATATTTCATCCATACTAAGAACTACTTCAAATGATACTATTAGTAAAGTAAGAAGACAATTCACACAGTTGAAGAAAACATTTGCAGATCATATATTTGATAAGGACTTAGCATCCACAGTAGAGAATGTGTAACAGCCCACAATAAGAGGACAACTTAATTCAAATGTCAAAGGCTCTTTCCAGAGAAAACATACAAATGGCTTAGAGACAACCAGAAGAGATGCTCCATGTCTCAGGCACCACAGTCCAAGTGAAGTGCCACTTCATAGCCATTAGGATGGCTCCCGTTGGAGAGACAAACAGTCTCAAGTGTTGGCAAGAGTGTGGAAGGATGGGAAGTCTTCTGGGTGCTGGGAGCAATGAAAGATAGGGAAGCTGCTTTAGGAAAAAGCTTGCAGGCTTTAGAAAAATGAGGTTGTCATGTGACCTAGCAATACCTATGTTCCTGGGGTGGGGCATACCTAAGATAACTGGAAGCATATAAATTTAAAATTTTTAACTGAATATTCATAGCCAAATCTTTCATAATTATAAATGGAAGCAAGCAAATATTGACCCACTGAAAATTGATAAACAAAACTTTGTATATCTATACAACAAAATAATGTTTAGAATGTGTGGGGTTTGAATAAGAATGGCCCCCATAGGTACATATATTTGAATGTTTAGTCATCAGGGAGTCGAACTATTTGAGAAGAATTAGGAGGTGTAGCATGTTGGAGTAGATGTGGCCTTGTTGGAGGAAGTGTGTCACTGAGGATGGGCTTTAAGGTTTCAAAAGTCCATGCCAGGTCCTTTTGTTCTCTCTGCCTATGGATCCAGATGTAGCTCCAAACTGCTGCTCCAGTACCATGCCCGCTGCCCGCCACCTTGCTCCACACCATGGTGATAACCAATTATGCCTCTGAAGCTGTGAGCAAGCCCCCAATTAGATGCTTTCTTTCATTAGAGTTGCCTTGGTCATGGTGTCTCTTCACAGCAATAGAACATTAAGCCAGAATGAAGGGAAACAGAGCACTAATACATGTAACACTGGGGATAAACCTTGCAAAGATTATGCTGAATGAGAGGAGCCAGTCACCAAAGGCTATACATATATCACTCCATTTAAACGAAATGCGTGGAATTGGCAAATTCCTAGTACAGAAAATGGATTTGTGGTTTCCAGAGTCTGGGGGATTGCTGGTGTCTGGTAGTGGTGACTGCTAGCTGGCATGAATCTATCTATTTATTTATTTACTTATTTCCTTTTTTTTTTTTTTTTTTAGATTAGTTTTTTTTTTTTTTTTTTTTTTTTTTTTTTTGGTTTTTCGAGACAGGATTTCTCTGTGTAGTTTTGTGCCTTTCTTCAAACTCGCTTGGTAGCCCAAGCTGGCCTTGAACTCACAGAGATCCGCCTGGCTCTGCCTCCCGAGTGCTGGGATTAAAGGCGTGCGCCACCACCGCCTGGTTTAGACTAGCTTCTATAGACCAGGCTGAACTCAAACTCTGAGATCCGCCTTCTGATTGCTGGGATTAAAGGCACATGCCACCACTGCCCAGCATGAATTTCTTGATGGGGCTCTAAAACTGTAGAATTAGGTAATGGTGGCTGCACAATTTTATGACTATGTGGAAACCCAAACTGTGTATTTCAAGTGGGTGAACTTTACATAATATGGACGTTAGCTTAATAAAACCATTTTTAAAGTCCATTTGAGAATTTCTCTAAAATACACTTGTGAGATGAGTGAGAGGCAAGAGGACCAGCAGGTATCTCGGGCTCCGCCTGCAATGCTCTTTATGACTAGAGCAAGTATGGAGTGTCTTCTTGGTTTTCGGGTGTGGCTGTGCAGATCTGAAGGTGCCTCTCCATAGCTGTGTTATAATTGCATCCTGGGATCCTCTGGGCAGTGGGTCAAGGCACAGAGTGTGAAAGCACAGAAACTCAACAGAGAATAAAAATGGGGTGCCCTCTGCCGAGTCAGTGTTGAGGATGTGGTAGGTCTGGGGCTGGATCCACAGCAAGGATGCCTGCCCAGATCTAAGGCAATCATTGCCTTCATGTCTGGGCTCTGGGCAAAGCAGAGACAGAGAGCCTGCCTACCGCCTTCAATCACATGTCCTGGTGGCTCCATTCAGTTAGTGGCCAAAATATCTTTGGAGAAGTCCTGAATTGTTTTGTTACCCTAAATTCTTTTCTTATTGAATCATAAAAATTATTGAGCATATGGGTTGGGGATTTAGCTCAGTGGTAGAGCGCTTGCCTGGCAAGCACAAGTCCCTGGGTTCGATCCTCAGCTCAAAAAAAAAAATTATTGAGCATAAACACAAGAATAAAAGCCAACAACAGAATCCATTTGTTTTCCAACATGGGAGGAAATAAAAGTTCATTTCCCGGTTCAGACAGCCAACATAGATCTATGAGCAAATTCTCATCAGCAATCTCATATTCTCTTGGATGTGATGTTAGTAACAAGACTTTAGATAAATGGACTTTATCCATCCTTAAAAAAATCTAACAGCTTGGCAGGTGATGGTGGTGGCGTACACCTTTAATCCCAGCACTTGGGAGGCAGACGTAGGTGGATCTCTGAGTTCGAGGCCAGCCTGGGCTACAAATCGAGTTCTAGGACAACCAGGACTACGCAGAGAAACCTTGTCTCAAAAAACAAAAACAAAATAAAACAACAACAACAACAAAAAAATCTAACAACCTTTCCCTAGCCACTTAGGCTCCCTCTCCCCATTTCAGGTACACTGGAATATACCTGATATAAATAAAACCTAAAACTTCAAGTGAAAACTGAAGTCACGTTGTCTGGGAAACCATTTGAATTTTATTTTATTTATATGAATGTTTGGTCTACATGTGTGTCTGTGCACCATATGCATGCCGGTACCTACAGGGGCCAGAAGAGGGTGTCAGATCCCCTGGTACTGGAGTTGTGGATAGTTGTGTGATGCCATGTGGGTGCTGGGAATTGAACCCGGTCCTCTGGAAGAACAGCCAGTGTGCTCTTCACTACTGAGGCATCTTTCCAGCCTTGCCATTTGAATTTTTATTGACTACCTTGTTGTCACTGCATAAACTGCCAGGGTGTCTCAGCCTTGAGGTTTGTCCTTGTATACAGTCATTATCAAACTTGTGGGCCACAACCTGTGCCCCAACGCGGGTCCCACTACCTGTCCTCAAAAAGCCAATTAGAAGAGCCAAATTAAAAGCAGAAAGCAGACCAAGGACATTTGTCAATTGGGGACGGGTGGCCCAACCTACCTGGCATGGGTTGTGACCCCGAGTTCCATAACATTTCCAGGTTGTTCTCTGCAGACCTGGGGAATCTTCCCCGGGGTTCTTATGGAGCTAAGGTGCATTTGTTACTTGTGTGTCTGTTTCCACCTGAAATGTTAGCATGGGGCTTTTAATATAAGAACACGGACAAGAACAAAATAAGCAGTACAAGCAGAGGCACAAACATGGGTAGTCTGAAGGTGAAAACAATAGAACCATCATGGTGGTTAATGGAACACTCTAATAATAATAATAACCTCTAATAATAATAATAATAAATGAAGGAATGTTTGGGAAGATCCAAATGAAAATACAGCCTACTAGTGTGGGGTTTTGTTATTTATCCAGTGTTTCCTTTCTGTTTCGTTTGTCTGTTTGTTTGTTTGTTTGCCTGCTTTGGGCTGTACCAGAGGACTGATCCTAAGGACTGCCATATATGCTAAGCTAGCCCTCTATGAATGAGCTGTGTGGCAGGTTTTCCCATTCTTAAATCTGACAGCCCACCTAATAGCCTCTCAGGCTCTCCTTAACACCTTCACTTTATTTGCTTTTTATTTTGAGACAGAATCTCACTAAATTGCCCATGCTGGCCTTGAACTTTTTTTTTTTCTTCCATTTTTTGAGACAGGGTTTTTCTGTGTAGTTTTGGTGCCTGTCCCGGAACTAGCTCTGTAGACCAGGCTGATCTTGAACTCACAGAGACCTGCCTGCCACTGCCCCCCAAGTGTTGGGGTTAAAGGTGTGCGCCACCATGACCAGCCAGCTGGCCTTGAACTTGTGATCCTCCTGCTTCAGCCTCCCAGGTCACTGAGATTGTAGGCTAGCACCATCTGGCCCGGCTTGTTTAGCTTGTAATAGTGGACAGAGAATATCATTATTGTATTTAATTTCCAACAGAATTTCCATCTTGATAGGTGCTTACCACGTATCTTTAAATAATAATGTAGCACAAAGTAGTTCCCTGCTTTGTAGTTAGAATACCCCATCTAGCCTGGTGGCGGCGGCGGTGGCGGCGGCGGCAGCACTCACCTTTAATCCCAGCACTCATGAGGCAGAGGCAGGCAGATCTCTAAGTTTGAGGTCAGCCTGGTCTAAAGACCTAGTTCCAGGACAGCCACAGCTACAGAGAGAAACTGTCTTGAAAACCAAAACCAAACCAAACAAACAAAAATACCCATCTATAAAATGAGTGCAGTGTGTTTCTTGCTATATATGAACTTGAATTTTTATTACACCAGATAGTTTAATACATAGCTTATTGTGATACAGTAAAGTAGAAAATATGTATTAGGTTATAGCCACATTGAGCACATAGGTTATGTCTAACAAGATGACACCTGGGAAAATGCCATTTTAGAATAGGACACACGTTTTGATGATGGGGTGAGTCAAAATGGCCTACCTCAAGTGAAAAATACATAAATTTAGGAATGATATTTGGGCATATGGAATGGCATTGGAGTAGCATCGTATTTTGATACCCACCACCGTAAACCTTCCCCCATGTGTCAAGATCTGTGCAGAGAAGATGGTCTTACTTTCCTTCATCTTTTTCGTGTGTGTGTGTGTGTGTGTGTGTGTGTGTGTGTGTCTGTGTCTGTGTCTATGCCTGTGTGTCTGTCTGAGATTTGAATTCAAGTCCTTGTGAATGCTAAGCTCACCCCCCCAAGCCCAAGGCTAGCAGACCGAATTCTTCAGATAACCTCAACTGCCTGAATAGTTAGGGTGCCTTTTTGCCAGTGAGGAACTGAGGTTGGCGTTTGACTCATGTCTGCTGGGATCCAGGCCCTACACTGTTAGGATCAGACACTGGCAGAAGGCAGAGCACTCTGTGTTCTAGTCTTGCTTTTCCCACTGTGACCTCGTGTGGATCATGTGACCTCTGGCTCCTCTTATTTTTTAAAACAAAGTATGTGAATTTTATCACTTCGGAATTCTTCTCCAGCCTCAGAAGCCCCTGCAGACAAACTATCTTTTACAGATAACTTGCTGCAACATCTTACCATCATTTGGTTTTGTCTTTGTTTCTTTCGTTGTTTTGTTTTGAGACAAAGTCTCTCTAGGTATCCTAGCCTGGCCTTAAACTCATGATGTTCCTTCTTGGCCTGTCAAGTATCTATCATTATGGATTATTTACACACCAAATCAAAATTATTTGCACATCAAAGTCACTAGGAAATGACTATTGATAGTCTATTAATTGAAAAAGTTATTGAACATAGCACTTTCAATTCATCATTTCACAGTCTTCCTCGGTGTACCCGGTACTCATGGTAAGGAGTAAATATCTGTGCTTTCTCTAGTGATGGTATTTTGAAGTGCTGCCTCTGGGTGGTGGGTAGGTCACTGGGACAGACTCCACAAGAGTGGATTGGAGAGAGGAGTGGATTGTTGCTCTTAGGAAAAAGATTCCTGCTCTGCTCTCAACTGTGGGAAGACAGATCAAGAAGAAAGCCATCTCCATTTCAGAAGCAGGGCCCAGAGCTCGACTCACACCAGAGCCACAATCCTGGATTTCCTATCTCCAGGACTACAAAAAATTAATCTCTAGCTAGGTGTGATGATGCATGCCTTTAATCCCAGCACTTGGGAGGCAGAGGCAGGTGGATCTCTGTGAGTTCCAGGCCAGCCTGGGCTACAGAGTGAGTTCCAGGATAGCCAGAGCTACTTAGTGAGATCCTGTCTCAAAAAACAAAACAAAACAACACACACACACACACACACACACACACACACACACACACACACACACCAGAGAGCGAGAGAGAGACAGACAGACAGAGAGGAAAAGAAAATGAAAGAAAGAAAGAAATTTCTATTGTTTAAGCCTCCAAGTCTGTGGTATCTTTGTGATATCTACTCAAACTCATTAAGACAGCATCTTGACCTCTCTCAGCAGAGTATTCTTTGTGACTTGTGATGTGGAAAGGCATTGGGGAGCTTCGGAAGCACCCCGAATGTGGTGATGGCCGGAGGTGCAAAGGAAGATGGGGAGACCCACACCCATAGCCCACGGGCATGGACTTGCCCCCATCATTATTTGTTCCACACCTTCCTTTAAGGTAGAATAAAAACTGAGCAGCCAACATGTGGCTTTATATAAACCAAGTTGAAAGTGAGAGCTTCTTCCTGAGTGTTTCTTGCCCTTTAGAGAATCGTTTCTGGATGCTGTTAATAGCACTTGACTGAAAGGTACCCTTCAGAACATCGTTTCTAATTCCTGAATCACCTCCGTGAATTTCAGACACCATAGTAACAAGGACTTTTTGCTCAAATGAAATGTCTTCTGTGTGCTCAGAACAAAGGAAGGACAATCAGAAGAAAAGCAAAGCTTGCGTTGCTGGGGATGAGGGGAACCAGGATGGGAAGACGGGAGAGACTGAACCCCTACTTACCTCCTGTACCAGCTCTGTGTGTCAGCTTCCCGTTTCTGTGAGAAAATAAAATACCTGAAATCCAACTTCAAAGGAAGAAGCATTCGTGTGCTGGCTAGTTTGATGTCAAATTGACACAAACTGGAGTCATCAGAGAGCAGGGAGCCTCAATTAAGAAAATGCCTCCAGATGATCTGGCTGCCCACAACCTTGTAGGGGCTTTTCTTAATTAGTGATTGATGAGGGAGGGCTCAGCCCATGGTGGGTGGTGCCATCCCTGGGATGGTGGTCCTGGGTTCTATAAGAAAGCTGCTGAGTAAGCCATGAAGAGCAAGCCAGTAAGCAGCACCCCTCCATGGCCTCTGCATCAGCTCCTGCCCCCAGGTTCCTGCCCTGTTTGAGTTCCTGTCCTGACTTTCTTTAGTGATGGACTACAATATGGAAGTGTAAACCACGTAAACCCTTTCCTCCTCAAGTTGTTTTGGTCATGGTGTTTATCACAGCAATAGAAACCTTAACTACCATTCCATTGTGCCGAGCCCGCTGAAAGTCTCCATGAGCAAAACCCATCCTCCTGAACTGAAGAAATGTATGGACAGGAAGTTATCATTGAAGTTAAATGGTGGCAGACATGTATAAGGAATACTACGGGCCTTTGATCCCTTTATGAATCTTGTGATTGATGAGTGTGTGGAGATGGCAACTAGTGGGTAACAGAATAGCATCGGCATGGTGGTCATACCAGGAAACAGCATCATCATGTTAGAAGCCTTGGAAAGAGTCTAAACGATGGCTTTCCAGCAGAGACGTGCACATCCCTCCCCAAAGGACTGTTTGACTGTGGTGTAGAATTGGGTCATGTACGTTTTCATATAAAACTTGGCTAAATAAACTTTTGTGATACTCAGAAAAAAAACAATAAAGAAAAAGAAACTCTAACTAGTACAGTTCACTTTGTTTCATAGTCTCAGAGGCTGCAGCCCGTGGGTACTTGGTCCTGCTGCTTCTGGGCCAGTGGCAAAGCAGAACATCAGAGTGGAATGTGTGTGGTACCTGGTACCTCCTAGCTCTTTGTGTCTGGGAAACAGGAGGTGGAAGAGAACGAGTTTGGATCCTAAAGTTCCCTGAATGGGCACACTCCTGATGACCTAACTTCCTCTCACTAGGCCTGCCTCCCAAAGGGCCACCACCCTCCTTCCCATGGTGCCATGGGCTGGAGACCAAGACTTTAACCCATGAACCTTTGGGAGACATTTCAGATCCAAGTCATTACACACCCAAGAGGACATCAGTGCTTCTGCAGCACACAGCTGCAAAGCTTCAAGGGACGTGGGTGGAGCCTCCACAGTGATTGGGCTGTTTGTACTTGTAAAGCAGAAAGCACCACTCCTGCTTCTGTGATACCTCTACTTCTCCCTTCCTCTTCTTCATTTTCTTCCAGAGAGAACGCAGACTGTTCTAGTTTGTAGGGTTGCTGCATCTCAGCCTTATGAGTTAGGGCTGTTCTGCATTGTCTGGTGATAATATTTCTTTACCTCTTTTTTTTTTTAAAGATTTATTTATGTATTATGCATACAGTGTTCTGTCTGCATGTATCCCTGCCCAGTGGAAGAGGGCACCAGATCTCATTATAGGTGGTTGTGAGCCACCATGTGGTTGCTGGGAATTGAACTCAGGACCTCTGAAAGAGCAGTCAGTGCTCTTAACCTCTGAGCCATCTCTCCAGCCCTCTTTACCTACTTCTTTTCAGTCTACTTTTATCCCAAACTGTCTCATTGCCTCCCACCCCATCTTTGTTTCTACAATTCTTTTTAAGTTCCCTAGGCGGCGGCGGCGGCGGCGGCTTCTTCTTCTTCTTCTTCTTCTTCTTCTTCTTCTTCTTCTTCTCCTCCTCCTCCTCCTCCTCCTCCTCCTCCTCCTCCTCCTCCTCCTCCTCTTCCTCCTCCTCCTCCTTCTTCTTCTGTTTTTATAGTTTCAAATGATGGTTTGTATCTATGTATACACACATACACAGATAATTCTGAAGGTCAGAGAAGTTAACTCCAAACATTGGAGTCTTGCAGGCACTACAAATTATACTGGCTATCAACCAGTGATTAGATCTGAGTTGACAGCATCTGGGAGGTCACCTTAACATTGTGCCAGGGGAGGGGCAAGCATTTCCACCATGAAGACAATCTTCTGTGGTGGCTGGAAAGAGAATGGCCCCCATAGGCTCATATGTTTGAATGTTTGGTCCCCAGTTAGTAGAACTGTTTGGGAAGGATTAGGAGGTGTGACCTTGTTGGAGGAAGTGTGTCACTGGTGGTAGGCTCTGAGGTTTCAAAAGCTCAGGCTAGGCCCAGTCTCTCTTTCTCTCTCTGCCTGCTGTCTGTGGATCAGGATGGAATCTCTCAGCTGCTGCTGCAGTACCATGCCTGTCTGCTTCTCACCATGATGATTGTAGACTAACCCTCTACAGTAAGCAAGCCCCAGTTAAATGCTTTTTTTAATAAGAGTTGCTTTGAGTCATGGTGTTTCATCACAGGAATAGAACGGTGACTAAGACATCTTCACATTCTGTAAATTGTAGCATAGTATTGGCAAAACAAAAAGTACTTCTGGATTAAAGAAAATAAAATGGAGAGGGAGCATGATAAGAAAGAAATTTCTAGACTTCTGAGTCCAGCAGGTTTTTCTGATGGTACAGCTGGTGGTAATGTCAGGGTCACCCTTCATGTCTAAGTTTGGTAGAGAAGAATGACACACTGAAGCAGCCTGGCTGGGCTTGGGGATTTTGCAACACTTGCCTTGAGCTTCAGGTCAGTTCTTGGCTGGAATCCACTTGGGATCCTTCCACAAAGGCCGTGCAGTCGCAGCTGACCACCATCCTGTTCAGATACGCTGTCATCAGGGTTAATAACTGTCTTCAGTGGAAAATGTGTGTGGAGTCCGGAACACTCATCTCCCTCCAGAAGCCTGAGGAATTCCGACCCGTAGGGGATTTCCAGAAACCATCCGAAATATCTGTCTGTGAGGTACATCTGTCCCTCCCCAGCTGCTAGACTGAAAGATAGCACTTTCCACACACCAAAAGTCCAGGCAAGATGGCAAGGGACCTGCTCCTGCGCCAGGGAAGAGGGACAGCCATCTTCCTCCTCAAGCTCCGCCCCTCCCCTCATCTACTTCCCATCAACCCAGTACTGACCATTAGGCCTACTCTGCCATTTTTCTTCCTTTTATGGAACAGTCACCATTCAGAAAATTTTATTTATTTATTTTTTTTTTTTTATTTTTATTTTTTGGTTTTTTGAGACAGGGTTTCTCTGTGTAGTTTTGGTGCCTGTCCTGGATCTCACTCTGTAGACCAGGCTGGCCTTGAACTCACAGAGATCCGCCTGGCCCTGCCTCCCGAGTGCTGGGATTAAAGGCGTGTGCCACCATCGCCTGGCCAGAAAGTTTCTTATTTGTAAACGTAAGTAATTTTTATATACTAAAATCCACCCGCTGCTTCAGACTTTGTCATTCCATATTATAGTTACAGTGACCATCCCTAATCCAAAGTTGTCTAAATCCTCTCTATTATTAGTTTTACATGTATTAAGAAGTAAAATTTAAGTCTATAGAGGTCCAAATTCTGGCATGGTTGTCTTCACCTGGGAGACCCGAAGGAGAGTGTGTTCCCTGTCTGGTGGGGCTTCTGGGGGCCACTCTGGTGTGTTTCCCCATGGGTATCCTCTTCTCTTCAGTCTCTATCTGACAGCATGTCGGCTGCTTCTTTCTCTGACAGACCTCCATTTCACTTGGAGAAGAGCATTTGTCATCAGATTTAGGTTCCATCACCAGAATCCAGGATGAATGACCCCACCCCCACCCCACCCCCGCCACTCCCAGGTCCTAAATATACCTCCAAGCACACATTCTAATGGTTAGGGCCTATCTTATTGCAGAAGCCACCCTGCAGTGTGCGGACCATCTCTCTTGTGACTTTATATATATATATATATATATATATATATATATATATCTTGAATTTGATGAAATACATGTTTACAAGTAGGAAATAACGTGGCAAGAGAGTGGGTTGGTCATGTCGCAGGGCAACCGTAGAAGCACAATGACACTGGTTTTCTTTTTCTTTCTCTCTACTTTTGTCTTGTTTTGTTTTGTCTTTCCAGACAGGGTTTCTCTGTATAGCTGTAGCTGTCCCGGAACTCAGAGATCCTCCTGTGTCCACTGAGATTAAAAGTGTGTGTCACCACCCCCGGCTTACATATTGGTTTTCTTCAGCAAGATTCTTGGCAGTCTGTGGTGATGTCATGCAATGCAGATTCGTTATCTCGAGTTAGATGTAATCTCTTCTTAAAAGACACCACTGACATTTTATCAGTATGCAATGCAGAATAGCATTGTGTAAGCCATTCCCAGCAAAGAAGTTTTTATGTTGGAAGGTTTGAATTTTGAGTAAGGAAATTGCTTTCAAGATCCTGACGATAAGCACATTTACAGACCTTGTGAGACTGTGTGTTCCAGAGCTTTGAATGTCTTTTTTTAAGGAATGTACTTTATTTTACTTTTGATATGTTGATAAGTAACTCCACAGGACATAAATTCCTCTTATTCAGTTTTTATAGTAAGGCTATTATGTTAAGGATGATGTCTACAGAGGAGAAATAAAGCCACCTCCAAGAGTGTGTCACTCTTAACCAGGGTGGTGGGGCACACTTTGAATCCCACCACTTGGGAGGCAGAGGCAGGCAGATCTCTGAGTTTGAGGCCAGCTTGGTCTACAGAGTGAGGTCCAGGACAGCCAGGGCTATGCAGAGAAACTCTGTCTCAAAAAACAAACAAACAAAAGAAACAAAAACAGCAACAAAAACAAAAAACAAAGCAGCCTGTTTGCCACTTTTTATCCAACCTCTGTGTGTATATATTTATATCTATATATCTGAGTGTATGTGGTATGCATCTGTACACATGTGTACACACATGTGAAGAGACCAGAGGTCAGCACTGGTGTCTTCCTCTGTCACTTCTTTCTTAGTTTTTGAGGCAGGGTCTCTCACTGAACCTGGAACTTAAATTTCAGAGAGCCCCTTGTGTGCAGCAGTTTCCTCCAAGATTGAAACCTTGTCCTGCAGTGTAGCTCGTAAAGACAGGAAGTAAACAACTCAAAATAGCTTCAGGAAGTCCCTGAAACTGACCAGATTGTCTAGTTTCTTCCTACCCCAAGAGTATGTAAGCAGTAAAGACCTTTGCGTGTCTCCCTTGTTGTGGGATATTCCCTAGCCTTTCTCAGGGAAAGCTTTTAAGCGTAAAAACAAAGTTCTGGGTTGACATACTTCGGTTAACGAGAACAGTTAGCTGGAAGTGGAACTACAGATGCCCAAAAGCAAGATTTGTGCATTTAGAGACCTTCCTAGAACTGTGGACTTTGATGGATGAGGTCTTTGTTTTCATCTTTGGCGGATGGCGCTGTCTGCGTGCTGAGTTTTACAACCTGGATGACACCGCCATCCTGGAGTCAGTTGTGCTAGGGTGGGGCGGGGGAGGGAGCTACTAAGGCCTGGGGCCCTGTTATAACTCCCAGACAAGCCCAGTAGCCTGGAATAAGCAGAGGCCGGCTGAGCTGCTTGAAGAGCTGATCTACATGGCCAGTTCTAGACCAACCAAGGCTCTAAAGCAAGGGATAAAGAACATCTCTTTAAAAAGAGTGTGGTGGCTTTAGTCCTAGTGTTAGGAGGCAGAGGTCGATGGATAGCTATGAGTTTGGGGCCAGCTTGGTATACATATTCAGTTCCAGGCTTACATATCTCAAAAAAAAAAAAAATTGGAGAGAGACTGTCAACAAATGCACTGTATCAACATTGGTATCCTGCTGGTATATGTTTGTAGACATGTATGTCTACAAGCTTTTACCAGTGGTTGACACTGGACAAAATGAATATGACTTTTCTCAATATTCAGCTCTCTCTCTTTCTCTCTCTCTCCCCCTCCCTCCCCCTCTCTCATAGTTATGTTTAATTGTATCCCCTATTTGGTTCTGGGATCTACCAACATAAAAAAGATATTACATATTTCTAATGGGATCCTTTTAGTTTCTTCATTCTTTTTCTTTTCTTTCTGTCTTTTTTTTTTTTCTTTTTTCTTTTTCTTTTTTGAGACAAGGTTTCCCTGTATAGCCCTGGCTGTCCTGGAGCTCCATCAGTAGACCTCGAATTTAAGAGAGCCATCTGCCCCTGTATCCTGAATGCTGGGATTAAAGGTGTGTGCCATCATGCCTGGCTGCTGCTATCACCTTTTTACAACTGTGTTTGCCCATCTCTAGCTTCCCTCCTCCCTGCAAGCAAATCCCTAGTCACTGGACGTGACAGATTTATCTTTCATTCCTAAAATGTTATCATTTCAAAATGCTGCCGAAACAGAATCAAGCTCTCTGAGCAGTGTAGAACTTTGGGCATTGGCACCCTTCATCATAATTTCCTAGTGACTGATCTAAGTTACTGCAGATCTTTAGTGTGGTTCTTTCTATTACTAACAGAACACAGTTGGTTTGACCAGTTTACTGGTTGGAGAAATGCTGGGCTAATTCCAGTTTTGAGATACAGTGAAAGCTGCTGAGAACATTTGTGTGCATGTCTTTGTAAGAACCTCAGTCTTCGTTTCTGTGGGATAAATGCCCAACGGTGCAGTTTATTGCTGGGTCTGGTAATTGTGTGTTTAGTTGATGAGCCACTGCCAAACTGTTTTCCAGAGTGACTGTGCCATATCACACCACCCTTTACCACCAGTCTCTAGGTGATCCTGTTTTTTATATCCTCTTCATCATTTGATGGTGTCAGCAAGTAGGTATATTACTTACAGATTCGTGGTTTTAATTAGAATTCTTCCGAGGGCTAGTGATGACTGGTGATGTTGATCATCTTGGAAGAGCTTGCTAGCCATCTGACTGTCCCCATCAATGAAATGTACTTGTTTCTTATTTGGATTGTTTTTCTACTGTTGTGTTTTGAGGATTTGTTATGTAGTCTAGTCTTGTTAGATACGTGGTTTACAAATATTCTCTCTCAGTTTGTAGCTTGTATTTTCTCATGGTCTTTAGCAGAGCAAAGAGGTTTACATTTTGATGTTGTCCAGTCTTTTTTATTATTTCCTTTTGTGAACTTTCCTATTTGGTGTCTATTCTAATTTTTGTCTGGCTTTAGAGACCAAAGATTTTTCTCTATTTTCCCACCCGCTAATGGCTTTTTAGTTCCACTCTGAATCTTCTTGTCCATTTTGTATAAGGTGTAGAGTTCTTGTCCCGACTTGTGTTTTTATCTGGATGCTCAGTTGCCCTAGAACCCACTCTTCACAGGACTTTCCTTCACCCACTACTGGTTTTGTACCTTTGTCAAATATGGGCGTATTTCTGCAGATTCCTTCTGGGGTCCACTGGTTTTCTTCTTTGTGCTCTCTGTTGGGATGTTGGCAGTCTTGACCACTACAGCTAAATGGTATGTCTTAAAGTCTGCTAGACTGATCCGCAACTTTTTCAAAATCATTTTAGCCATTCTAATTCCTTTGCATTTTGACGGACATGCTTGTTTAAATATTTGATAGAGAAGGGCAGTGGTGGTGCATGCCTTTAATCCTAGCACTTGGGAGGCAGAGACGACAGACAGATCTCTGTGAGTTCGAGGCCAGCCTAGTCTACAGAGCTGGTTCCAGGACAGCCAGGGATACACAAGGAAACCCTGTCTCGAAACACACACACACACACACACACACACACACACACACACACACACACTTGATAGAATCTGTAATGATACTTGGCTTGTGATGTTTTTTTTTTTTTTGATTTCCCCTTTTTGCTTGTGTTAGTCTTGCCAAAGAATTTATAGATTTTATCAACATCCCAGACCCAAGAAACAGCCTTTCTCATTTCTCTTTGACTTCTGTCCTCTAGCAGCAATATTAATGTCTGCTCTTAGCTTTTTTAGTCTCTTTCTTTTGCTTCAGTTTGACTGAGTTTGCTCGTTTTTTCCACTTTTTTTTCTTTCTTTTTTTTGTTTATCGAGACAGGGTTTCTGTCTGTAGCCCTGGCTTTTCTAGAACTCGCTCTGTGTACCAGGCTGGCCTCGAACTCATTTTCTTGCTTTCTTGAGCCTTGAACTCACAGAGATCCGCCTGCCTCTGCCTCCTGAGTGCTGGGATTAAAGGTGTGTGCCACCACACCTGGCATTCAGTCTTTTATATTTTCTAAAAAGATGTATTTATTTATTAGTATTTGTGTGCGTGTGCGCGTGCGTGTGCGTGCGTGCGTGCGTGCGTGTGTGTGTGTGTGTGTGTGTGTGTGTGTGTGTAGTCCCATGGGGGATCTCTTGGAAATGAAGTTACTGGCAGTTGTGGACTAGCAATTATGGGCCTCCTGACATGGATGCTGAAAACCAAATTTGAGTCCTTTGGAAGAGCAACAAGTGCTCCTAACCGCAGAGCCATAGCTCCAGCTCCATTACACATATTTTAAAAATGCATTTCTGTTTTCAGTAAATTATGTATCTTTTGTGATTTCATTTGAAAATTCTTATTTGACCCATTTGACCCATTTGTTATTTCCTTGTTGTTTTGGGTTTTTTGTTACAGTGTTTCTGAATCACAGGCTGGCTGTGAACTCCCTCTGTAACCAAGACTGACCATGAATTCTTGATCCTCCTGCGTCTACCTCCTGTATGCTGGGATGACGAATGTGTACTCCACCTTTAGCTGGCCCTTGGCTGGTTAGCAATGCTGTTTCTACATGGTCAGAGATTTTTTTTAATGTGTCTGCTATTATTTTCTAATTGGATGTCATTAGTAGCAGAGGATGCTACATGCATGATTATAGTTATGTGAACTTTTTGAGGCACGTTTTATGGCCCCAAATACGGCTTTTCTTGGTGACACTTCCATTGAGCACTTGAGAAATGTTGCCTTTGGCCCAGGTTGGGTCAGCAGTCTGTTTTGGCTTCTGCTAGGCTGCGGTGTCCGTCTGCCTTCCTTTGTGCTGGATGTCTGAGGGAGGACTGAGGTCCAGCTAGTCTGGTGGACTCCGTCTATGCCTCTCTTCAGCTTTATCAGCTTGTGCTTCCTGCGTGTTGAGGCTCTGGTACTTGGTGCACATATGTCTATATTTTAACTTCATGTTGTATTAGGCATATCTTAAAATGTTGAAAACTCTAGTTCTATCACTATTAATGATTGTGTATATTATTTGATTTTTTTTTTCAAGACAGGGTTTCTTTGTTTGGTCCTTGCTGTCCTGGAACTATGTAGACCAGCCAGGCTGGCCTTGAACTCAGAGACCCGCTTGCCTCTGCCTCCCAAGTGCTGGGATTAAAGGCACCCAGCTATTTGATACATTTTATAGTAGTAGCTGGTAAAGACACATTTTAACAAATTGAGCATTAGTAATACAATAGCTACTAACCATTCTGACAGGACTTCTTCCTTATATATGAAGAACCGCTGTGCTTATTTTGCCTTTTTATTTTTGTGGGTTCAAATTTTTTTAAATTTAATTTTCTAGTCTGCAAGGCAGCTAAGTCTCTTGGAAAGGCATTCATTTATGCCACTCCTAGGTTTTGACACCAGATGAATAAAAAAGAAAGAAAGAAAGAAAGAAAGAAAGAAAGAAAGAAAGAAAGAAA
>CABHPR010147540.1:5000-12871 GCA_902168415.1 Peromyscus melanophrys
TCTTATAGTTTTCTATATCTGTAACAACTGAAATATAACTATTTTGAAACATTAATATATCAATTTTATAATTATATTTCATGGAATTTTCCATGTTTTCATAAAATTTTTCTAGCTGCATAGCTTTTGTCCATGATATATTTCTTATGCATACAATTGTCAATGTATTAATTTCTCTATATTACTCTTCTTTTAGTATTTACTCCAATAACGTCAAAGATCTATGTATGGGGGGGGGAAATTAACTGGTACAACAATGATAAAGTAAGAACTAGCCCTGAAAATATGTAAAGTCAGGGTATGTTAAAAATGAACAAACTCAACTTCTGCATAGAGCGGCACAGACTGAACACTGAGTCATGCCCAGCACCCCCGCGTCTGAGCCAGCCCTCTCTGTGAGTGTCACACACCGGGTCATGCCCAGCACCCCCGCGTCTGAGCCAGCCCTCTTGTTGAGTGTCATGTATTCCTGCCACGTTCTTAACAAAAGCCAGTGGAACTTTTCAATGTCAACATATTTTGGGAAATATCATCTCTGATAGTAACAAACTGAATAATGAACATGGAGAAGTACATATGTGTGAGATAATGTGCTGGACAGCAGCGGAGGTTCAGATGCTGTCCTCATCCGGAAAGCTCAGTCAAGGAAGCTGAACTAAAGGCAGGCGATTGCTCAGTAAAGAATGTTTTCACACTTTAAACACATACACTACTGTGAGAAAAAGACAAATTTATTAAAATCTTCCAAAGTGCCAGACAGTTTGATAACACTCAGACAACTATCAAAGTGATCCAAACTACTGAATCACAATTGCTAAGAAAAATGACATGACTCAATGATTAAATTAAGATGATAGATATTTAACTCAATAATTCAAACCAAATATGATAATAAAAATGCGTTTTTGTCTCACAAAAATTAGTGATGCTTTTACATTTTTATTTTTAGTTTATAATCTGTTTTTTTTTAGAGACTTAACTTCCTATGTGATTCATATTTTCCTAAGAAAACATGGCAAAGTAATACAGTATGGGTAAAGTATGGTAGCATGCTCAATAGCCACTTTTGACTGATTTTCAACCTAACGGGAAAGTGGTTTTCGGGGAACAGTATGAACTAGATTGGTTCTGCCAGTTCAATTCTCAGTGAACCTAACGTGAAACACTGAAAACATCATGTGGTATTAAACAGTCACTCCAACAGAGGTCTCAGACTGTGCTGATAAAGAAATCCCCACTGATAAATCAGTCCTCAGAGACGCTATAGCTGCTTGTGCATCGTAAGTTGTTTTTTCTCTCTTACAGATTATCATAAAATTTTATGCCCATGAGTTATCCTGAGTACTACATTTCCTTATGAATGATTTTTAGTAAGTCAAGATTTTATAAAAATTAAGGTTTTACAAAGATCAACAAGAATTAAATTCTAGAAGATACTGTCCCATATGCTCTGAATCAGCATTTCATTCTTAATATCTTCACGATAATGTCAGCCTATGGACAAGGATATCAGCCAATTTTCAATTTATTTTTAGATTATTACTATGATAATGTGTGTTAAATCTAAGAAAAAGGAGCAAAATAGCTGTGTGTAAAATGTAATATTAATTTTTATAAAGGTAAGTTTTATGATATCTCATTTAGCTAACTTTGGTTCAAATTGGTCAATTTTTTGCTCACTTATCTAAGATGCTAAATGAAAATGCATTTTCATAAATAACTTTTTAATAAGTCTAAAGCTAAAACTAAATGTCTTACTGTTAAAAAGAAATTGCACTTTTCCCAGACTGCTGAAAAAAATATTGTGGTTCTTCCTTTAAATTGAACATAAAGGATAATCACCTTTGCAGTGTCAGTAAAATATACATTTCCTAAATAAATAACGAGAAAGAATAGCATGATTACTCAAAATGAGTGGGACTAGTAAATATATGAATCCTGAATAAGCTTTTCACCAGCAAATATATAATATGTTCAAAGCTGAGGGATTTATAATCTGTTGGAACACGTAAGTATCCATTGTGCAAAATTTAAATTAAAGGGCTCATTTGTAACTGGGGGACATTATTAAGTCTGTACACAGTAGGATAGACCTCCTAAGATTTTGAAAATAGAAATGGAATGGAAATTTGTATAGAAAAAAAGATGATAATTGCTGTATTTAAAAGAATCTACAACATTTTGAAAGTAAATAAAAATTTTTTATGTCTTGTTTATAATTGAGTCAGGTCACAACCTTTCTGAAAAGTACATGATATATGGTACTTATGCCCCAAACCTTCTTGATCTTTGGTTGGCTTGGTATTTTGACCTTGCCTCAGAACACAAAGCCTTCATGTTAACTGATGGAGGGGTCACTGAGCTAACAGCACTGTTTAGTGTTTTATTTTAACAGTTCAATAGTAAGGTGAAGGGAACTCTCCTGAGACAGCCTCTAATAGCTCTATTACATTTCTCAAAGACCTCTTAAGATAATTGTTTTCAGAATCGTGATATGATCATTTTAGAACTTCTAGACCGAATATCTGTTTCATCTGGTTATGGTTCTGTTTCTATTATTTCACATTGTATTAATTTTCATTAAGTTCATTAGATTTAACAGCTCTTGCAAAGTTTATTTAAAATACAGTCCTTGAGGATATAAGTGCAATGTGTTCTTCTCTACTAATGATAACAAATTCTAATTTATAGTCCTCTCCTTACACGAGGGATGGTATAATTCTAACTAGAGTGATAGCTGTGCTACTCCAAATGGCTGACTGATTCTTCACATGTTGAAGTTATGCTATTTACTTAATCACATTCACTTAATGTAAAGACATTTAATAATGTTTGACAGAAAATTTTATGGTATTATTAAAATGGACATGATACTATTTACATCTCATTTAGATATTAAAATTAATTAAGATTTTTTTTCTCTGCTGAGAATGAAACCCTGAGCTTTGTGTATGAGTTCACTTATACAAAATTCTTAACAAGCTATATAGCTAGTAGATAATTAAAGAAATAAGATCAGTTGTTACCTCCTTTTGTGAGAGGGTGGAGTGACTTTCATGAGTGCCAAAGAGTAGCTAAAGGGTGATTATAGTGCTGAGTAATTTCACATGGTAATTACACTGACTAGATATTTGTCAAAATGCATCAAATTCCACTTAAGTCCACTTAAGTGTATTTTAAAACCTATATAGACTCTACTTTGAGAAATTATGTACTAGTACAAGAATAATGGAATTTGATCCCCTTTTATTATAGAAAATATTATAAAATATTTAAGATGAAATTATGTTTCTGATACTTTCTTTCTCTTCAGTATTTTTTGAGAAGTTTTGCTCTCTAGCCTAAGATGGTCTTAAGTTGATATCAATGCCTCAATGCTCTCTCAGCCTCCTGAATGCCATGGAAGTAAACTTTTGATTCAACAGGGAACTTGTTCATTAAACAATTAAGCTGAATCAGGAGTATTTGGTATAATTTGTATAAATGAGTTAAACTAGAGAATAGATTTTATGAACTTTTCAAAAATATCACTCATGGAAAATAGAAGAACTGTTAGAAAAAGCTTAAAATGAAGTAAATATAGTACATGTAATTTTAGCGATTGATCAGAAGAAAATAGTATCATTAAAGGATATTTTAGAATCACTTAAAACCACAAATTTTCAGATGCAGGTAGTTTAGAAATCTTAAGTAGAGCAAATATAATGAAACCAAAAAACCATTTACTCATATAATATTAAAACTTCATCATTTAACATTATATAATAGTAGAAATTCTAAAAATGAAAAAAATTAGAAACTTATGTGCTACATACTATCCAAGTAGAATGACACCAAAACTCTGTGTAGAAATAACTAGCAATATAGAATTTTGAAATATGCTTTTACTTGCTCTGTAGCCTAAGATGGTCTCAAGCTGATTTCAATGCCTCATGCTCTCTCAGCCTCCTGAATGCCATGGAAGTGAGCTTTTGATTCAACAGGGAACTTGTTCATTAAACCATTTATTAAGTATGAGATACATTTTAAAAACAATCCCTAATGTTCATAAACAGTCAGCACTAATTACAGAAATATTTAATGTTATAATCCATGGAGAAAAAAACAATCCCATGAAGTATCTCTGTATCAAAAGAGAAGGGGAACAAAGATTAGTTAATATAACATGTGGAAAGAATTTCATGCATCTAATCTTCATAATCAAGCTAATATTAAAAGCACTCAAATCTGGTTATGGTGCACATGTCTTTTATTTTAGTGCTTAGGAGCTTGAGGCAAAAAGATCATGAATGGGAAGTTTGCCTCGGCTGAAATGTGAGAGAGAATGAAAGAAAGAGACAGAGATGAGGAGGTGGGAAGAGAGAGGAGAGAGAGAAAGAGAATGAAAAATCATTCACAGAAAGAAACATTTTAGAGTACGTGCTCAACTTCTGCCTGCTGTAAAAATTACCATAAATTGGGAGACTTGTAAATTACATAAGCTCCTAATATTTCTGTATTCTAGAAAGTTCTAGATCAAAACTCTGATAGATTATAGATCTGATTTATACACAATACTCTCTCGATGTATACTCATATAGTAGTAGTAAATAGCTAACCCTTTCGAATTTATTTTCTTTAGAGGCTGATCCAAGTCCCAATCTTTGAACCAAAAGCCTCCTCTTCCCCAAGGCCCTGCTTCATTTTATTTCTCCCTGGGGCTTAGATTTCTTACAAATGAATAGGAGCACACACAGATTACAGATTCAGTTCACTGGGGAGAATGTGCTTATTTGGCGGAAATCAATGGCCAACAGTGAAATGTAGAGCAATAACAAAAATTAAAATATTTTAAGAATCATGGGTTGCTTGCTAGATGAAGGGATGTAGATGCATTTAATTTCTATACTTTGTTGAGCATTTTGATTTCAGTTCCTGTTGTTCAGTTGAGATGAGATTCATGTAACCAAGACTGACTTTCAACTCACTATGTAAGTGGAGATAATTTTAACTCCTGATCCTTCTGCCTCTTACCACTCAAGTGTTGAGATTACAAGAATAAACCACCACATTTGGCATATTTTTAAATTTTAATGATTACCACTAAAAGAACAAGAAAATGATTGCTTAACTCCCAAACTAATGTAGGCAAGCAATAATACTCCCCCCAAGAGCCACAGACTATCTAACAACCCAAGTATCAGCATGAGAAACTCCCTTGCCATTTGTTGGTGGGGGAGTCCAAGAGAGACTCCATGAACAATATAACCCATTGCTATTGCTCTTTGTTGCCTTCCAGAAGATAAAGGTATGTTTGTATTGCTGAAGACACCACACACTTTGTCATAGGACTTGGCAGATTTGAGATGGAATTGAACTGAAATTCTCTTACCTGACATCTAGCTTTTGCAGTTTTGGAAGGTGTTTTGCAAGCTGTAAATGGAGTAAAGCAATCAATAGTCCTACACAGCTGTGATGTCTATGAATCACAATGACCAACCTAGATGGTAGAAATTTCACAGTGCTCCACCCCAAAGTGAAGAGCTTAGGCAATTAACAGATGCCAAAAGAGGGAGAATTAGTATTTCCTTGGGATGAGCCTTGTAATTGCTTATACAATACTGAACGGTCAGCCCCAGAAACATACACATGCACATGACATTTCAAATTGTTGATTTTTTGTGTGTATATGCATCAGCAGTGGTTAGAGAAGACAAAGCCTTGGGAATTTAAGAGGCAGAGGTTGAACATAGAAGGGGTAATAGAAATGAGAGGGGAGGAAGAAGTGATGTAATTATATTTTGAATGAATGTAAAAGGTGGATAAGCTGCCAACTAACCAACCAAAATAACAAAACTATAGCAAATCTATGGTATTAAGTTATTTTTAAACACAGTGGCTTAAAATAATCTATTTGGAGTCACAGTCAGAGCAATACAGATTTCCAATTACAGACTAGATTGATGAAATGGAAAACAAACAAACAAACAAAACTTCTTACAGAAGAAGGTAACAATAAATCTTTTAAAAGAACCTGAAAATAAAGAAGAAAAGAAAAAATAAACATTAAAGAAAATGATTGCAGCAATATTAGGACTGGGGAAAAACGTGTTTGTGGCTTGAAAACATTATTAAGTTCTTAGTTAAGAAATAACTAATCAATAGCTAAGTAATTCATGCCTAAAAACACAACTCATTGAAGAATAGTAAACTCTCAGTGCCTGATACTATTACATATATACAATACTATATATTGAGAGCAAAAGCTAAAATACTTAATAAAAGTGACAAATTTGCCATCAAAGCTTAGAACTTTTTTATTAGTGTCAGTAGATCAAAACTCAGTATTAGCATAGGATACAATTCTTGAAAACTGTAAATTCAAGACAATTAATATTGTCCAATTATTCCCAAAGCTTAATTATAAACTATTACATAAAATGAGCATCAACAAAATCAATTGATTTGTACTATACAGACAACTTCGATGACCACACTATAAGTGGTTAATATTTAACTTAAATATAAAATCTAAGGATTCATGTAGTTAAAAATAGTCTCTAAATTTATGTGGAAAAATTGAATTCTAACTAAAGATAAAAAGCAGTTAATTGTATAAACAGTAAATGTAAAGCTTTCAGAATAAAAGCTAAAGAATGTTCTCAGAGAAATATGTCTTTAAGTAATTACATAATGGAAGAAAGTACATAGAAATTTTTATTAATAAATTTAGAAATATGTGGACAGCAAGATGTCTCAGCAGGCAAAGGTATTTGCAACCAATCTTTTCTACCTGTGTTCAGTCTTCAAAACCCACATGAGAGAACTGTCTCCTGAGCTTGGTGACGCTCACATGCCCACACACAGAAAACAAACAAACAAGTAAATAGATAACATTTTAAAATATTTAAAAAACCAAAACACTAGTAATTCTGACTTCTCAGAACTCTTTTTAATCGAAACTTAATGTAATACATTCTGATCACAGTTATCGCCCCCTTCAGCATCCTGTCCCAGATCCTTCCTAACTCCATACTCACCTTATTCCACACCTTTCTCTCTCTCTTTAGAAAACAAACAGGCAAATAAAAAAGCAAACAGACCATAATTTAAAAATAAAACATGAGAAAACACAAGAAACACATACACCGAGATACACAGGAGTCTTTTTTTTTTTGAAATATGGCCATTTTAATCTTCTTTATGACTGCTAAAGTGCATTGTGATCAGCATGATCCAAACTCACATCGGTTGTTTTGCTTACTATTATAAATGCAAATGTGCTAATGATCATTTTCATCCCCACGTAATCCCACATTCCCAGATACAGTTTTCATGTATAAGAGGCCAGTTTATCTAACTTGATTTAACACCATTGGTTTGTCAGTTCCTGAGTTCACATTTTAAATAACTACAGTGTTTATTCTTACACAACTACCTTACCCACCTAGGTCTTCAAAAGTGTCTTTTAGATTTTATATAAAGTTTATATCAATTTCATTGTTAGTTTTTATTTAAGATTTTATGAATTATAGATTAATCTATGGATACTTCATAGGTTTTAATATGGAGTTTTCATCATCTGTAAAAATTGTTATCAATTTTGTTAGTAACTACCATTTGTTACACTTTTTAATTGATTGGTTTACACTGACACAGTCTTTTGTGCATAAATTTTATCTTGAAGAAACACTGAGAATCTTTGGTCAATTCATATAATTTGCTTTTTTCACATATGATTTTCAAATGCAAGGGATCTTTCTTTTTAATTCTGGACTATTAAATTTTGGCTCAGTCTTGAACACAAAGTATGCCCATGAGCTTCCTTTACCTTTTTAAGAACATTCACCAACCAAGATGACACTTGGAGTTATATTTCTAATTTTAAAGAA
>CABHPR010147541.1:0-49882 GCA_902168415.1 Peromyscus melanophrys
ACACACACACACACACACACACACACACACACACACAATAATTTTTTTAAATTGAAAAAAATTAAAGAAGATGCAAATCACAAAAACGAATGAATGAATGAACAAATCTGGAAAGATGTTTGACCTTGTTAAACCACCACCAAGATAAATCACGGTAAAGTCAGAGTTGAACAGATACCAAAAGGATGAGGGTGAAAGGAGAGGGTGTGGCCTGATTAGAACTTCACTTTTTTTTTTTCTTCTATGTAACAGCCCTGGCTGTCCTGGAACTCCCTCTGTAGACCAGGCTGGTTTTGAACTCACAGAGATCCAACTGCCTTCTGAGTGCTGGGAGCAAAGGCGTGTGCCACCACACCCAGCAAGGCAAGACTTTCATTTACTATTGACAGGGGTGAAAACTGCTCCATCTGCTTCGGAAAACCTTTTGGTTTGCATATCAAACTGGAGCAAAACACACGCTCCATAAACGTGTACGTGCTTTAAGTCATGGAACAAAACACACGCTCCATAAACATGTACATACTTAAAGTCATGACGTGCATTTAACAGCAGGAGATCGACCATTGCGGTAAAAGTCCCTAACTAAAAACATAATATGGAAGTCCATGAGCAGTGAAACGGATTTAGTTAGGGCCAGGACGTGGCTGCATGCTTAGAGGGGTCGCATAGTATCCGTGAGTACCTGAGTTCAATCTCTAGCACCCAAACAAAGCCAAATTAAAAAAAAAATAACAAATGAACCCTCAAATCCACAAATAAACAAAACTGAACAGTTAAGTGACAAAAACCCAAACCCAAACAAAACAAACAAACAAAAAATTTTGGCCCCTCATCACCCCTTTCCCCCCCAGATGGGATTTCTCTTTGTAGCCCTGGCTGTCCTGGAACTCTAGGTTGGCCTCGAACTCACAGAGATCCGCCTGCCTCTGCCCCTAGTGCTGGGATCAAAGGCATGCGCCACCACCGCCAGGCTCTACCAGCTGTTTAAGAAACAAAGCATTCAGTTGTAGCTTATGGAAGATTACACAGTGAAAAGGAAGGAAAAGTCATGCTCCTGCCTCCGCGCCCCACCGCATTGGAGTCACACTCCGATAGTTCTGTGAGATAGCCCATGAATGTTTCCCAGGTTGTCCCGGTACACATCTCCGGAGTCCAGCCATGGATGAGACCTCCAGTCACTCTACACCCTCAGTAGCATTTGGTATTGTCAGGGCAGAGCTTTCTCTTCAAAGCCGTGATTCTCAACCTGTGGGTCACGACTATCCAAAAACACCTATTTCCCATGGTCTTAGGAACAGAGACACCGCTTGGTAGCAAAATTACAGTTAGGAAGTAGCAATGAAGATCATTTTATGGTTGGGGATCACCACAATGTGAGGAACTGTATTAAAGGGTTGCAGCATTAGGAAGGTTGAAACCACTGGGTTAAAGGGTCTGGACCCTAGAAAGGATTCCTCCCAGGGTCCCTCCAGCTCTGGCCGCCACAGTTCTCTTGACTGTCTAGTCGGCTGGAAGTTCAAGGTGTGGCTAAAATAGACTATGGCAGGCAGTGGGGAGGACGCTGGAAGGACAGATGGGAGCCCTCTTCTGCCACAGTGTGGGTTATGGGAGTATCATTGAACACAGACAGACACACAGAAGCTTCCGTGGCGAGGAGTCAGGTTCTGTTCTGCAAATGTGGTACCAGACATGATCCTGCTTCCGACCGGATGCTCTCATTCACCCTCTGCAGCAGGAATTCTGAGTGTCTCTAACGCACAACTTTGAGAGCAGCAGGACCGTGCCATAACAGGTCAAGTCACCTAAGAGCACTGGGGACAGCAGGAACGACGAGATTCCATCCAAAAGGGAATCTTTTCTCTTAGGAAACCGTGCACACTGCCTGCCAGTATCAGGAAGAATTAGCAGCAAGTTGCTGAAGTCAGAGCTAGGCCTGAGAACTAGCAGAGACCTTTCCTTCCGCTTACCGCATGAATTAAAACAATTACATGTGTGTGTGTGTGTGCGTGTGTGTAGGTATGTGTGTGCAGGTGCCCATGGAGGACAGAAGAGAGAATTGGATCCCTGATGCTAGAGTTACAGGACGTTGTGAATCACCTGGAAAAGAGAGTTGGGAACCTAACTCCATCCTCTGGAAAGGCATTAGCCATTGAGCCATCTTTCCAGCTCTTGACAGAATTTTTTTTGATGGTAAAAATCTGTGGTGAGGGCTGGGGATGTAGCTCAATAGGTAGATTGCTTGCCTAGCATGTACAAAACCAAAGCCCCAGGTTCAGTTTCCAACATCTTGTAAACTAGATGTGATAGTGTATGCTTGTTGTAATCCTGGTGCTCAAAATATGGAGGCAGGAGGATCAGAAGTTCAAGGTCAACTACATAGTGGACTTTGAGGCCACCCTGGGTTAAATAAAAACCTGTCTTGCCAGGCCGTGGCAGCTCATGCCTTTAATCCCAGCACTTGGGAGGTAGAGCCAGGCAGATCTCTGTGAGTTCGAGGCTTGGGCTACAGAGTGAGTTCCAGGAAAGGCACAAAGCTACACAGAAAACCCTGTCTCGAAAAACCGAGACTGACCACAACGACGCAAAAAAGGTAAAAAAAATATTGTTGTATGTGATGGATAAATACATGTTATTAATATCAATTCATGGTACCATTTTAGAAAATTTATAAGGTTTAATATATGCATGTTCTATGTGGTGATTTCTAAATGAAAACAGGCCATGGGTATGGGTGAGTCTTGGGGTGTGGTCACTATAGCAGTGGGGGGTGATGATCCATGTGGCTCATGGAGGCCCATTCAGCTGTGGCCTCCATGACTCCTTTTTGCTGGACAACCTGTCAAAACTGTTAGACTGTCTCATACTACAAGGGGCTTGTCACTGGATTTGAAGGGAGACAAAGGTTTTACAATATTTGAGCCTAAGCTCCTTATGCCCTCTAATAACTGTGAACTCGAATTCTCTGTGCCTTGACTTGCTCATCGATAAGGTGACAGGGCAGCACCGGGCTGTAGTGAAGCTTCATGGAGACACCATGATGACTAGTGACCAAGAGAAATTGGCGTGTGATGGCTGTTCACCTTATAAAAGATGGGATGGATTAAAGGTCTCCAGAACAAGGACCACGTGAATCAGGAAAGAGGGAGCCATTTCCACAAGGGACACTCCGAAGACTTTCAGGGAGAGATGTTCTAGGTGAACACTGAAGGACACATGAAACATTGATGGGAGAGGCAGTGAGTGGGTATTTGATGGTAGGAAATGCCTTAAAAGGATTGGGGCTGGGTGAGCACCACTAAAGATCTGGGGAATAAGAAATCACCTGGTATGGCCAGAGCTGAGGGTAAATAGAGGGATGAAAAATGCTGGGTGTGGGTCCCAAGGGGCCTGATTCATAGGCTATGCAGGCATTCCAGAACCTCCCTAGGGCACCATTCATGGTGGCCCTGCTTTGTTGATGCCTATAGATGGGTCAGGTTGACCCCTGGGGTACCTCTGAGAGGTCCTGTGTTACTTCTTTGTCCCATTTGCTAATTTTAGCATCATGGTAAAGCAAAGACTAAATTAGATTGTGTAGGTAAATACACAGAAAAAGCCACAAGATTAAAAATATAAAGGAGGGATTGAGTTGTTAATCATATCTCTGTGTTTCAAAAAGAATAGGCCAAGTTTTCCAATGAACTGATGACTCCAGCATATAAATTAATCTTTTGTATAGGAAGAAATGAAAGTCGTTAAATGTCATTGTCTTATTTTAAAAGCAGCAATATCCTGGCTGATTGCAAGTGCTTAGAGGGGATGATTAAACAGAGACCTTATCTTCGCGGTTGCAAGGAGAAAATTGGAGCAAAGCTATCCAATTATGGATGATAAAACCAAGAGAAAATTCTGCGTAGAGGCAGAGTTGGGTCAGCAGGTTGCGCAAGGAACAAGATCACCTTGATATCATGATGGGCTCATGGTCAACACCCAAAACACGCGGCCACAGGGTTACCACAACACTCCTACTTACTGTTGAGTGCCAACAATATCCCCAAATTCCTGATTTTTTTTTTTTGAGATATTGTTCCACGTAACCCAGGCTGGCCTCAAACTCTATCCATCGTAGGATGACCTTGAACTTCTGAACTTCTGCTCCTGCCTGTACCTCCCAAATGCTGGGAGAACAGACCTACTCCACCATACCAGGTTTAAGCAGTATTGGGAATTGAACTCAGGGCTTCATACATTGTATACCAGCATTCCACCCACTGAACTACATCCTAGCTCCAAACTCTTGCTTTCTTGAATCTTCTCTCTAGTTTCTATTTTGGCCGGTGACAGCTGTTTTGTTTTCATTCCTGCAGAAGAGTCAAAGGCTTTGCAAATTAGTTGTGGAAAGGCACACATAGTCTTGATTCCTGGATTCAGTCTCTTTACCTAGAGGCTGGATCTGTGAATGCCCACAGTGGATGACATTCTTGGGAGCTTGTGCTGTAGATTAAGTGACACCAGACTGGGGTTGCTCCCTCTTGAAATGCTGGTATCCTGGTCTGGATAATTCTTTGTAGTGAAGCCTGCCTTGTTCATTCTAGAATGTTTAAGGAGCACCCCAGATTTCCACCCACTCACAGCCCCACTCCCCTTGCCCAGCTGGGACAACCAAAAAGTTCTTTATCCATTGTCAAATATTCCCTGGGAACAACAACAACAACAATAATCAATCACCCTTGGTTGAGAGCCACTTATGCGTTAGGTCATCTGTCCTTGAACTTTGCTGAGTTCACAGTCAATCAACTGTGGCTGTAAAGTTTTGTGGTTTTTTTTGTTTGTTTGTTTGTTTGAGACAGGGTTTCTTTCTCTGTGTATCCCTGTCTGTCCCAGAACTCACTCTGTAGACCAGGCTGGCCTCAAACTTAGAGATCCACTTGCCTCTGCCTCCCAAGGACTCGATTAAAGGTGTGCACCACTAAGCCTGGCTTTTATTCTATATTTTTGTGGTGATGGAAATAATGGAGCAGGTACCATTTCAGAGGTGAGTATAATGGAGAATCACCAAGCCATTAACATATAAAGGGCAGTATGTTGTGTATGATGATTCCACAGGAATGTATGTTTCACCAGACACTGTACTACAAATTCATGTTTCAAATAATTTAGCCTCCATGTGTAAGTTATGTTTCTATTGCTGTGATAAAACACCAAGACAAAAAAAACAAAAAACCAAAAAAACCAAACCAAAACAAAAAAACACCACGACCAAGGCAACTCAGAAAAGGAAGGGCTTGTTTGGCATATGGTTCCAGAGGGAAAAGGGTACATCATGGCTGGGAAGTATGGCAGCAAGCAGCAGACCTTGGCAGCTGGAGGAAAAACCGAGGGGTGCACATTTTGAGCAGTCATCAGGAAGCAGAGCATAAACTAGAAATGGCCTGAGCCTTTAAACTCTCAAAGCCCACCCCAAGTGACACACTTACTCTACCAATGCCACACATTCTAAACCTACTGAAATAGTGCCACCAACTGAGAACCAAGTTTTCACAAAGGGAACATCTCATTCCAACCACCACATTCCAGTCTTTGGTTCCTTCAGCCTTGTGATCATATCATATTGTAAAATGCATTTAGTCCAACATCAGAAGTCTCCTAATCTTTCACTGTCTTAACACCGTTTAAAATTCCTAAGTCCAAAGTCTCTTCTGAGACTCGAGGCAATTATTCCCATTATTATTATTATTATTATTATTATTATTATTATTATAATATTTATTATTGACAGGGTCTCTCTAAATAGCCCTGGCCGTGTAGCTAAAGTTTTCCTGGTGCCACCCAGCTCCCACGGTCCCACAGTCCTGCAGTCCCACAGCCGCTCAGACCCAAATGAACACACAGAGGCTTATATTAATTAAAACTGCTTGGCCATTAGCTCAGGCTAACTACTGACTAGCTCTTATACTTAAACTCAGCCCATTTCTGTTAATCTATATGTCGCCACATTTTCCGTGGCTTTACCTGTGTATCATTACATGCTGCTCCCTGGATGGTGGGCTGGCGTCTCCTGACTCAGCCTTCCTTTTCCCAGAATTCTCCTCTCTGCTTGCCCTGCCTATACTTCCTGCCTGGCTACTGGCCAATCAGCATTTTATTTATCAACCAATCAGAGCAACACATATTCACAGCATACAGAACATCCCATAGCATGGCTGTCCTGTAACTCACTATATAGACCAGGCTGGCTTTGAATTCAGAGGGATCTGCCTGCCTTTGCCTCTCAAGTGCTGGGATTAAAGGAGTGAGCTACCATACCCGGCAAGGCAATCTCTTAACTGTAATTCCCTATAAAATACAAAAGCAAACTACATACTTCTAGCATACAATGGCACAGAGTAGATATTACCATTCCAAAAGGGAGAAAAGGGAGCATAATGGGGAAATAATGGGTCAAAGCAAGACTGAAACCCAGCAGGACAAACACCAGATTCTCTAACTCCATGTCTCCATGTCTGATGGCAAAGGGCTTAGATAGTTTTGCCCTTCTGGCTTTGCTACCTGCAACATATATCTTGCTTTTAGCCTGCATCCACTCCCTGTATGTGGCTCTTCTGGGAAGATCTCTTATGGCTTTGACATCACCAAAATCTTGGGGTCTCCAGTGCAAACTAGGCTTCCCTTCCACAGCTCCATGCCATGGCCTCAGGGCCTCTTGCCGCCTCAGAACCTTCTCACAGGAAATCCCCTGGCACACATTGCTTCATCCCAACAGCTCTCTGAAACAGCAGAGGAAGATTCCACAGCCCCCTATTTTTTACAACTTTAAAGTCAGGACCATGTGGAGAAGAATGCCAAGTTTGAGTAACAGCTTGGGATGAACCCTGGGTCCCTTGAACCATAGTGTCAGCAGCTTTTGATTGCAGCTGCCTTCAAGGAGCAGAACATGCCTTATGTTCTCTTTCACAAGCTGGGAGCTTAGCTGCATGGGATCTTGCCCTGAGGACATCCCTCTCTTTATTCTGGGGCAAGTCAGGCCCCTTCTTAACTGTGCTGATCTCCTTATCAATTCCAGCCTCTCTTCCAACACAAGTCTTGGCTGTAACATTGAACTTGTCAGTGTCCCTTTTCTCTTTAAATTGTACATTTTGTATTTGTTTCTGCTCAATCTTTTTCATTGTAGACCTGCACGAGAGTGATTACTAATAACCACAAGACAGGGTTAATATGAGGCTGTCTTGAAAACTCCTCTGCCAAAGACATTAGTTTTTAACTGTTAAATTTAGTTTTAGGCAAGATCTTAACATGGGCAGAAAAGAGTCACTTTTTTTTTCCCCCAAAATATCACAGGAATTGCCTCTAGTCCAGTTGCTAATATGGTTCCCCTTTGAAACCTCTTGAACTGGGCCTCCACAGTCCATATGTATCTTGGCACCATGGTTTCCAAGCTTCTACTAGAATGGCTCATTAAACTCCACTTACATGATTCAACCATTTTTGTAGTCTGAAGTTCCAAAGTCTTCCATATTCCTTCAAAACACAGCAGGGCCAGGTTTGTCATAGCAAGTGTGTACTCTTTGATACCAACTCCTGTGTTAATTAGTTTTCTATTGCTGTAATGAAACACTGTGAACAAAGAAACTAATAGAAGAAAGAGTTTACTTGGGCTTATGGTTCCAGAAGGTAGCGGGAAAGCATGGTGGCAAAAGCAGAAAGCTTCGGACTGACGTCTTGAACTGCAAACTAGAAATTGTGCAAGCCTTTAAACCCTCAAGGCCCTCCCTAGGCGGCATACTTTCATTAGCAAGGCCACTCCTCCTACACCTATCCAAATAGCACCACAAACTGGGACCAAGTGTTTAAGTGTCCTAGACTTTGTGGGGAAGTTCATCATTTAAAGCACCACACTACTCCTCTCCTCATTCATCCATCCGTCATCCATCCATCTATCTACTCATGCCCCACTCATTCTCCGTCCATCAGCCCGTCATCACCTTCAATCCACTCATTCTTCCTTTCTTCTTTCATTCATTCCCCCTTTAAAATATTTATTTATCTTTGTTTTATGTGTATGAGTGTTTTGCCTGAATGCCTGTATGTGAACCACATATATTTTTCTGGTGCTCATGGAATTCAGAAGAGGGCATCAGATACCCTGGAACTGGAGTTATGAATGGTGGTGAGCTACCACATTGGTGCTAGGAACCAACTCTGCTCCTCTGTAGGCACAACAAATGTTGGGTCATCTTCCAGCTCCCTTCCCCTCTTTATTATCAGTCCATATATCCCTCTATCCATTTATTCAGTTCCCTCTGTACAATTGACCTCTTCCTTCTATGCAACTATCTATCCACTTGTGTTTTTCCTTCTGTCCATCTATACACCTACGTAGCACACAAGGTGTTAAGACTCAACATCCAGGCACAGTTTTGGTGCAGTCTGAGAATGGACTGGTCAATAAGGCAGACTTGGCTCTTTTATGACTTAAAGCTAGTGCAATTTGGTGGGCCCTCTTTCAAACAGCAAAGCCACACTTATGAATTGATAGGCTTTCCCATTGTCTCCGAATGGGCCCAGCAGTGAAGAGCCCAGAAATGCAAGCTTTGTTGGCTTCTTAGCAAATAAATCCTCCTTTGTAGGTGTGGCCTCTTCTCCCTTGGAGCTCATAGATGAAGTCTCGTGTCACAGATGAGGTCTAGGCCCCTACCAGGCAAGGATTTAGAAATTTAGAAATCCCTCAGACCATGGTCATGAGAGTGTGGAGTACTGCAGCTCTCATCTTCTGCTCTGTCCAAATCTGCATACACCACTGCATGTCTTCCCTTACTGCCTGTGCACAGAGCTTCATCCATCTGCTAATGCCCTATGAGGTGCCAAGCAGTTCCCAAGGATGGTAATGTCACCGCCTTGGTGTGACTTGCAGAGCTCCTGTGTTTCTTGTCTCTTCATCTCCCTTCTTGCTCAACTTCATAGTTCTCAGACTCTCTGGGGTCTTCTCTTCTGTTGCAAGTGAGCCTGTCAATCAAATCAATTTTTCTTAGTAAAGGTGAGTGTCTCCCTCAGAGAAATTCCCATGTGTGCTGCAGGAGAACACTCACTCTATGTTCATCTTGTTACACTGGGCTGATATCAAGATTCCTCTCCTGGGCTGAGACTGGACCAGGGACTCTATTTCAGCGGCCCCTCAATTTTCCCAGCTACCAAATGAGATCAGTAGAGGATGAGCACCTTGGGGTACAAGGTACCTCACAATCAGTCAAATGGGCATGGTTCCTTGTCTTTCTTGCCTTGGTGCCCAGGAAGCTGATGCTTTCTGGCCTTGCTTCTTGATCCCCTGAAACTCTGTGATGCCCAGTTGCCTGCTGATTTCTGCTCAGGATGCTCACCAGGATCTACTTCATCTGCATGTCAAATTACTGGTGTTCTGTATTCTTTTTGTTAGACTCTTCCAATTCCTCTGGGGCAGGACTTTATTCTTTGTATAAAGCTCACCATGGTGTGCAAGGCTGCGTAGCAATGTCGAGGTGGCATTGTATAAATAACAGCAGAAATAGATGTAGACATTTTCTTCCTAAATAGCACTTTTCATCGTCAAAGTATTTTGAAAATATTAGCTAATTAATAAACAAGACAGAATGCTAGAGTCAACATGTATGTTTTGAGCAAAGCAGCCACAATGCTTCAGGGTGGGAATCTGTCGAGTTTGTCTGAAATTACTTCATGGGTTCCAGAGTCACTTGGCAGTAAGCCCTGATAGACTACTGGGCAAGGTGTAAATGTGCCCTAAGTGGGACCTTTATTGAGTCAGGACATGCTCTCATTCTCTGCAGTAAAAATTCGGAGAGCCAAATGAGTCCAGATTGCCTCCTCCAAATGTTGTAGGTACAGTGAGATTGACTCTGCCCCAGGTGGGCGGAGAAGACCCGTGTTTCTCCACTTTGAATAATCTGGCATCCATCTCTTCCCATGATCTTTGTGATGTGCAGCCTAGATGGAACCCAAGTATCTTTTAGGCCCAATGTGGTGGTGCACACCTTTAATCTCAGCATGCAGGAGGCAGAGACATGTGAATCTCTGTGAGTTGGAGGCCAGCCTGGTCTACATAGCAAGTTCAAGGCCAGTCAGGGCTACACAGTGAGCGACCGTCTGAAAATCAACCAAACCAAACCAAGATAAAACAAAAACAAAATCTCAATAATAGCAACAAGAAAATGCCAAATAATGAAAGATCTTTCAGTTATCTGGAAAGACAACTATACAGCAGCACACATGTGGCTTTGATGCTGAGAGTGGGGGCAATTTGAGCACATCTCTGCTTTATTACCAAGGACAGGCTGGGTGGCTGGTGGTTGCACAGTCAGGAACTGGGTGATAATGAAGCCTGGGGATTCTTTCCCTATATCCATGTTGTTATTCTGTAATAATTCTTGGCCCACCAACACCTGAGCTTTACAAAATTTAAGAAAATCACATGAAGCATGCATCATAAAAATTTGCTGTTGATGCTAATTAAGATTTAGCCATGCTATCCAGCATACACCAAGAATTGAACCATGATAAGAGACCCCAGAAGCAGACCTGCTGCACACACTAGCCCTTCAGAGGGCTACTACCTGCACTTTTAATGTTCTTTTCTTTCTTCTTTTTTTAATTTTTTTTTTTTTTTGAGATGGAGTCTCACTATGTAGCCCAGGCTAGCTTGGAATTCACTGTGTAGTTCAAGGTTGGCCTTGAACTAGAGATTCTCCTGTCTTAGTCTCCTGGGATCTGGGATTGTAAATGTGTACTGCCACACCCACTTACACACTGTGCCTTTAAAAGTATAAGGGGCTGGGGAGATGGCTCAGCAGTTAAGAGAACTGACTGCTCTTCCAGAAGACCCTGGTTCAATTCCCAGCACTCACATGGCAGATAACTGTAACTACAGTTCCAGGATATCTGATGCCCTCTTCTGGCTTCTATGTACACAAGGTACATACAAATATGCAGGCAAAACACCCATACACATAAAATAAGATAAAATAATTTACACAAGTATTTTAAAACTCTGCAAGAAATCTCTTGTTCCTCTTATCAAAAATAGATTTTTTTCCCTTACATAAGATATCCTGATTATGATTTCCCCTCCCTCTACTCCTCCCAATTCCTCCCACCCTCCCCTCTCATCTGGATCCACCCCCTTTCTGTTTTCACTAGAAAACAAGCATTTGGCCAGGCATGGTAGCACACGACTTTAATCTCAGCACTCAGGAGGCAGAGGCAGGCGGATCTCTGTGAGTTGGAGGTCAGCCTGGTCTACAGAGCAAGTTCCAGGACAGCCAGGGCTACACAGAGAAACTCTGTCTTAAAAACACAAAAACAAACAAACAAAAATAACAGTCGTCTAAGGGATAATAATATAATATAATAAAAATATAAAACAAAAACTAACACATTGGAATTGGCCAAAACAAACAAAGGAAGGAAACGTCCTATGCCTACTCTCTATCTGTGGTTCTACAGACTGTGGCTTGGCTATCATCGACTTAACAGCTACTATACACTTATTTGTACATACCATATTTGTCTTTCTGGATCTGGGTTGCCTCACTCAGGATGATTTTTTTTTCTAGTTCCATCCATTTACCTAAGAATTTCATAATTTTATTTTTTTAAAATGGCTGAATAATACTCCACTGTGTATAGGTACCACACTTTCCCTATTCATTCTTCTGTTGAGAGACAGCTAGGTTGTTTCCAGTTTCTGACTATTGTGAATAGAGCAGCAACGAACATGACTGAGCAGGTGTCTCTGTGGTAGGATGAAGCATCCTTTGGGTATCTGCCCAAGAGTGGTAGAGCTAGATCTTGAGGTAGATGAATTCCCATCTTCCTGAGGAACTGCCACACTGATTTCCATAGTGGCTGTGTGAGTTTGAACTCCCACCGGCAAAGGAGGAGTGTTCCCCTTGCTCCACACCCTCACCCGCGTGAGGTGTCACTTGTTTTTTTTTTGATCTTCGTCATTCTGATGGGTGTAAGAGGAAACCTCAAAGAAGTTTTGATTCTGCAAATAATCTCATCAGCTACACAAAATCAGTACAGTTTTTATATTGATGTTATTTGGTGATCTTGTCCCCTCCCCTCCCCCTCCACCCTCTTTCATTCACTACTGCCAAACAAAATTCTCAAGTTGAGCCCCACTGCCTTGAGCGACTGGATCATTCCCTCAGCACCCAGCTGGAAGTCTACGTCTTCTTTCTGGACTGGGAACCTCCTGAAGGTTTAGGCTGGCCCAGGAAAGGTGTGTCCTGGTGAGCACCATGAGCTGAGCTGTCCCTGCCTGGTTTCTGCCTCCCTTGGCTCTCATCCACCCATCTGGTGGCTCAGATGCCTGGGACCATTTTGTCTTCCAGGTCCAGAGGGTGAGCTATTGTTTCCATGACAACCACCCACACATGGATATCTGAGGTCATGCGTGCACAAAGGAAGGAGCAAGCTGGCCACGATGACATGCATGTTTCCTGTGTCTGTAACATTGCAGGTGCATTCCATAACATTTGAAAGTCTGTTTGCTGGGCTCCAGCTAACGCAGCTTCTGTGGCTTGCTGACCTCTTGATGCAATTTTAGTCTATTTATAACAACTTCTTAGGTTTTCCTTTCCAGAAAACTGACGCTTGGCTCTGAAAATACTTTAAAAATGTTTTTAAGGTATCAGAAAAAGCAAAAATAAGTTGATGCTTCTGTGTCATAGTAAGTGAGGGACGGAATGGCATTCTGTGTTCTCAGTCACATCCTGGAACTTTCACAGCAACTCCCTGTGACCATGTAGGGCTGAGATGAGACAGGCCTCCACTGCTGAGGGAAGAAGACTCAGTTTCCTCTTTTCCTTCTCCTACCCTGCCCCCACTCCAAGCTGGCTTTCTACCTCTTTATTTCTCCTCTCTGTCCTGCTGATTGTTGGCAATGATGCGCTGCATGGCTTTAGCAGTGTCCGTGGTATTAGCCATGGTGGCTGTGATTAGCTCAGGACATTGCTCTTTTGATGAGTGATGTTCTCAGTCCTCCTTGACCATGAGTTTGGGGTTAGCAAGTTCTTCAGAAGAGGAAAATTCATGGCTGTATTTATAAATGTGGAAGATGGCTTTCAGGAGGAAATAAATTATGCAGATCTCCTGAAAGTCCTCTGATCCAAAAGGCAGCTTGGATTCCTCCCCATTACTCATCTTCTATCTCCCTAAGATCTTGCTTCAACCCAGCTCTCTCTGAACACATCAGGCTCACGCCTGCCTCTGGGGCTCCTCCTCCCTCCATGGCATGGAATAGATATTCAGGAGCTGTGTGCAGATTTTAGAGGTGGGCTATGGTGCACGGGCAAGCAAATATACTTAGGGTTCTCTAGGTCCCGGCTGCTCCAGCCTATTGCTTGTGAGACTTGTTCAGCCTCAAGGAACATCTGTTTCCCAGTTTGGAAAGTGGGAATCTGAGCTCTGCTGCTGGGTGTGTCTGACACGGGCTGACCTACTGTTCCGACTGGTGTGGTGGGGGTCACTGCTCAAGTGGAGTGCTGCCCTTAGGCAGGCAATGCGTCTCAGCGTGACTTGTGTTCCAGTAGTGTTTAAGACTCAGTGGGAAAGGGGAGTATATTAGGCTCTTTGAATAGAATATGCACCCAAAATGGTGCACAGCCTTTCTCTCTCTCTCTCTCTCTCTCTCTCTCTCTCTCTCTCTCTCTCTTTCAGTTTTTTGAGACAAGGTTTCTCTGTGTAATAGTTCTGGTTGTCCTGGAACTCATTCTGTAAACCAGGTTGGCCTCAAACTCACAGTGATCCCCCTGCCTTTGCCTCCCGAGTGCTGGGATTAAAGGTGTGTGCCTTCTAAAGACAGTGAGAGAAAACCACACAGTGACTGCCAGCCCCTGCATATGAGGGAAGCCATAGTAAAAATGTCAATCAAATGGTAGGCATGGTCATGCATGCCTTTAATCCCAGCACTTGGAAAGTAGAGACAGATGTATCTCTATGGGTTTGAGGTTAGCCTGATCTGCATCGTGAGTTCTAGCCAAGCCAGTGCTATATAGTGATTGATATTCTGCCTCAAAAACATGTTGATGAAACACTGTCATTTCATTCATTCATCTGTGCATTCATTCATACATTTATTTGTCCAGCGAGCAAACATTAGCTGTATGCTAATGGATTTGCTGTGTGCCAGGCGTCATGCTTGACACTAACATCTAGTAAACAAGACTACTTCACTCTCGAGGCTCAACACACACTCTTGCTATTATAATCTTAATGAAAATGCTCCACAGGCTGCAGAGCCTGGGGAGACTGTGCCTTTGGCAAGTGTGAAGTAGGAATCAGGGAGGCTTCGGGGGACCTTTTTGATAAAGACCTAGAAGGGAATTAGGAAGGGGTCAGATGGTGAGGGAGGAGAGCATGTGTGAGCAAAGGTAGGTAGTAGGATTTCATGGATGTGTTTGAGGATTGAAGGAGAGCAGGGTTTTCCTGGGGAGCAGACTGTTGGGGTGCCACTGGAGGAGGGCTGTGTATAAGCAGGCTTTGCATGCTGTGGAGTGACTATGTGGGGGAGAGATATCATTATTCACCCCACCTGAGGCACTGAAGACAGACCAAAGATGTGATTCCAAGTCTTATTAGTGAACCAATGAGCTTGCGGCAGTTACTTATAAGAGTATGAGTGAGGGGGTCACTTACTGAAGCGTGGGTGACTCAAAGACAGCCGTATCGCAAAAACGCCACCTCCACATGGTGACAACTCACAAAAGCTGCACCCACAGAACTTCCTGCCCAACCCACAGGCAGCTCGACAGAAGAGTCTCCTCTCCCCAGCAATTGTCTCCTGTTCTTAAGAATCTTGTAGGTTTCATGATCCTTCTGAGCCTTGTGAGTTTTCTAAGTATTATGAACTGCCCTTCTCTCTCCAGGAGGAAGTTACCACACAAACCCTGTGATGGCTATTCTTGGTTGTCAATTTGACTACACCTGGAATTAACTCTAAGCATCTGGGTACACCTGTGAGAGAGTTTTCTTAAAAATTGTTTGAAGTGGGAAGACCCACCTTAAATCTGGATCTTTAGAGTTGGGAAGATCCACTTTAAATCTGGGCCACACCTTCTGGTGGCAGCCTATGTAAACGCTTATGCTCCCTCTCACTGGCAAGTCCCTTCCTTCACTGGCATTGGAGCCTACTTCTTTGGGATTCTGATGTATACTGAAGACCAGCTGAGACATCCTGTCTTGTGACCTAAACAACTACTGGATTCTTGGACGAGCTGGACCACAGCCTTTCAGCTACTTTAATAGATCTGGCCCCTGTATCTATTCTATACTATCAGTTCTGTTCCTCTCGAGAACCCTGACTAATACAGCCGCTGGATCCAGCCTTTCTTACTCACCACACTTCACCTGCTCTCCAGCCCTAGAAGGGTAGCCTGTCCCTGAGTGTTGAGGATACGGCACAATGGGGCCAACCAGCAGGTGAGACGCTAATGGCTCTGGATTCAAACCCAGGTGTGTCTGGACCCAGGTAGTTCTCTCAGTCCACCTAAGGCTGCCCCAGGTGGGGCCCCAACAGCTAGTCCCAAACCTCTTCACTGGTAACTCTCCTATAGGAGACGTCATTTATCTTCTCTAGGGGAGGCATTGGGATCCCTCTTGGGGCACCCTGGCTACAGCCCAGTATTGTTTTAGGCAGAGCTTGGAGGCCAGACCCAGCCCGCTGAGCTCAGCTCCTCCCAGTGAGCACCCAGCTCTTGGAAAGATCCTTTTCTCCTTGCTGCCTTTACACCAAGGTTATCTCCTCAAGTATGTACGAGTAAATGAGGTTGTTTGGCTTATGGATACAAATAGATACTGCTTTTTTGACTTGCAAAATGTATTTCCCCATGACTGGCTCAAACTTAAGTATTCAAATGCTCACTGAACCAGTTGTCTATTTATTTCTGTTTACGCCTGCAGACCCATTAGCAACTTTTTCTTGTTTTCTCTTAGAATATTAAACGGTTCCAACATATTCTAAAAATTAGTTGATTAGCTTGTTAGGGCACATTTTAACTGCTAGCTCCGCCGAGCCAAAGGAGAAAATGAAGGTAATTTTGTTGGCAAGGGATGTACGGCACGGAGCTGACTGTTGAAAGATGCACCGTGTCAACGTAATGAGGGAGTGTAATATCTTAGTTTGCATCAATATGGAAATAACCGTGCGCTCTGACAGACCTGATGCTGAAGGCACCACCAGCCTCCTCATTATGCATGCCGGCTCTGATTATGAAAAATAGTGTGTTTTCTTTTAAAGAGGAATCCACATTATCAATCAAACCACACCAATTATTTCAGAAAGGGATCATGGTGAAACAGACAGGGGGCTTTTCAATGAGAACAGCGCCCGAGAGGCAGGCGGATCTTAAGGGGTGTGATATTTTTATTTCGTGACAGTTGTTAGTATTAATTAGGAGTGCTAACGAAGTATTTTGTGCGGTGGCATCCAGACAACCTTCTTTCCCCGCGATCATCTGGATCTTTATTATTTGTTTTAATGAGCCCTGTCTTCAGTGGTACCAATGCTCTTCTAATGATAAGTCTCATCCTGTTCGACTCTTCCAGGGCTTCCTCATGTGAGCTGTCACATCAGGGAGACGTAGGAAGGAAGGGAGGTGAACCGAGAGACAATAGAGAAAATGTGGCCTGTGACATGCAAGAAACCAAACAGAGGCATAAAAACAATGTTACCCACTCCACCAGCCAGCAGTCCCCGCCCCTGCCCCCCCCCCCGTGTGTGTGTGTGTGTGTGTGTGTGTGTGTGTGTGTGTGTGTGTGTGATGGCTCTCATGACACTTCAGCTCACTTCTTTCTATCTCAACCTTGCTCACGGGTAGGTAGAAAAGTCCAGGAACTTCACTGGTGGCTTAAGGGATAGCCTTGGGCATCATCACTTCAGACTGTAAGGGATAGCCTTGGGCACTACCACTTCAGATTGCTTGTTCTTCATGATGGTTCCCCACCAGTCTGTGAACTTCATGAGGGGGTGACCGGTCTAGCACATTGTTGGAGGCAGCCTGGAAGGTGACTCTTAGGAACTGGTATGTAACTGATGGGCATTCAGGAGCTGCCAGATGAACACGGGACCGAAATCAAAGGCTCACCCACCTACTCCTTAAAGCCACATACTTGGAGATGTCTTACTTGCTTTTCTTTTACTGTGATAAAACTCTGTTACCTCGGCAAAAGCAAAGTTTAAAGGGGGGAGGGGCGCTGATTCTTGCTCACAGTTCAAGGTACAGTTTGTCGGGCCAAAGGAGCTTGAAGCAGGCGGACACTGCATCCACAGTCAAGAAAAAGAGAGCTGAGGCTGGAGAGATGGCTTAGCAGTAAAAGAGCGCTAGCTGCTCTTCCAAAGGACCTGGGTTCAAACCCCAGCACCCACATGGCAGCTCACAACTGTCTGTAACTCCAAGATCTGACATGTTCACACAGACGTACATGTAGGCAAAACACCAATGTACATAAAATAAAATAAAAAAAAGAAAATTGAAAAAGAAGCAGAGAGCAATGGATACATGGTAGTCTTTAGCTCACATTCTCCATTTTATACAGTCCAGGATCCCCTGCCCAGGGAACGGTTATGCCCACAATTAAGACAAGTCTTCCCACATTAATTAATGTAATTAAGCTAATCAACCTCACACATGCCCAGAGGCCCATCTCCTAGGTGAGTCTAGATTCTGTCAAGTTGACAACACCAACCATCACAAAGAGTATCTATACATATATATGTTCTTGTTTGTTTGTTTCCAAGACAGGTTTCTCTGTGTACTCCTTGCAGTTCTGGAACCCACTCTGTAGACCAGGCTGGCCTTGAACTCAGAAATTTTCCTGCCTCTGCCTCCTATGTGCTAGGGTTAAAGGCGTGGCCTACCACTCCCCAGCAGGTACACACATTTTTATTTCTTTGAGATGAAGTCTCATTATGTAGTCTTGGCTGGCCTGAAACTTGAAATGTAGACTAGGCTGGCCTTGAACTCACAGAGATCCACCTGCCTTTGCCTTCTGAGTGCTGGGATTGAACGTATACGCCACCACTCCTGGCAGACACATGCTTTTCTTGAAGCAAACACAATAAGAAGCTAATGATATAAGTAGTGAATTTAGCTCTGTGTGAGAGAACTTGCCTAAAATATATAGTACTCTGGGTTGATCCCCAACACTGTAAAAATAAATTTTTAAAGTGCTCTTAGGGGCACAAGAGTCAGTGATTAAACATGCAGGATTTGGGCAGACCTGGACACACTCACTTTGTGGCCTTGGGCACACTACATCATATCTACAGACCTTGACTTCCTGTAACATAAATGGACACAGAGGCATTCCATCCCTGGTGGGTCATCATGCAGGAAATATTGAAGTGAAAGGTCAGAGAAGCAGAGGAGAAGCCACAGTTGGTTCCTACCTCTCTGGTTCCTCTAACCAAAAAAGTCTAGATCCTCTCTCTGCTCCGCCTTATCACTTCCTGTCTCCTCTCTGTACAGACCTCCAGACCTCTATGGTTAACTAGTGGCTAGCTCAGCCCTCTAACTCCAAGCAAGCTGTATTTGTCAGTATACAAACAAAATATCACACAACAAAACACTTGTAGGATGAACATGTATTGGAGAGAAAACAGTGCGTCTCTTGGAGATTTTCCTCTTCAGTCCCCAGTGGCCAAGTTCACTGACTGAGGGGAGGTGGTGGTCATGTTGTTGGGATAATAGAGCTACCAGTGGCCTATCGAGTGGGTATGTGTCTCTTTGATGCTCCAGGACAGGACTAGAAAAAGCCTGATCGTCCTTCTAGTACCTACCCATGAGAAATGCTGCCCAACTTGTTCATTACCCCCATCACCTTTATGTTCCACCAAACCCCATATGGGACACAAGGAATTTATTCATGAACTGGGTGGCACTGCCCCTTTTATTGCTCTGGATGGGTCATGCCAGAGTTGGTGTTGCCTGTTCCTAGCAGCAGGGCTGCTGTTTATAGCTGAGATCCAAGGAAGCTGTAGCAACACTAGGGAATGAAGCTGGGGCTGTGGCCCAGCCTGGAGGGAGAGCTAGGGGCTTATTCTAAAGATCATGCTGAAAGTGCTGCACCTTGACGTTCTTACAGTTTCCTGTCAGCCCAGGGACACGGCCAAGTGGTCTGCATCTGTTCATGTGTTCACAGATGCCTTCATTCAAAACATGGACTTCAGGAAGTAGACCCTGGTCTATCTGAGGCCTGAGGTTTGCTCCCCAGCACTGCAAAAATGCGGAGTTCATTTGATTTACACAGAAGGCTCTAAATGAGGTCCTGCAGAAACTTGCAGTCTCGTGGGAGCAATAAGATACACTCTATGATTCCCCAGAAGTGACCAGTACAGTGAGTAACTAGCTGTGCTATGTAGGTTCTGAACGTGGCTCATAACAGCTGTGGGGGAAATCTGCAATGGCTTCCTAGAAGACTTGTGTTCATTCAACAGCATTTCTGGAGCATAGGTCTTACAGCTCCCTACTTGCCACAGGCCTTGAACTACAAGGTCCCTCCTTGTCCTGCTGTTATACAATAGTGGGGGTAAGGTACAGAGGCAGACAGTGAACCAGCCAATGAATACACAGAAGGGACACTGCCTAGGAAAATAAGTACAGAGAAGGATGGATGTGTAAAGCTCTATCTGTGCAGAGGAAGAGGATGGGCGTTCCAGAGTATAAAGAGGGCACAGGCCCTGAAGCTGTTGAGGAGTGAGAGCTGGAGAGAAGACTCAGAAGGGAAGATCGGACATGAGCTAAGGAACAAGCATTGTGTCCTTGGGTAGCAGGGAGCCAGGGCAGGTTACTGTTCAGGGCAGCAGTGGACTGGAGGTTGGAAGACCCCAATTAGGATGTAGCAGTGTGGGATCATCTGAGGTGGGGAGAGCAGAGTGACCTGGATGGGAAACAGGAAGAGAGAATGAGGAGGTCATGGCTGAGATGGGCATGAGAGAAGGGGAGAGAAAGATGTCTATGGATGGGCGCTTAGCAACAGGCTACTCCTCAGTGACACCGGTGACTCAGTTGTCTCCAGGATGGATATGCAGTGAATGAAGGAGAGGCAGGCACTTCTCGGAAGGCCTCTGAGTCAGGGGAGGGGGCATGCCTTGATGTACAGCATCCCTCTGCTCCACCATCTTTGTGCCTAAAATAAGCAGCCTTTGGTAGGGTTGCCAGGTCCGGAATACAAGGGCAGGATTCCCCGTTAATTTTAAATTCTGGGAAAACAACAACAATAACAACGAAATGAATGGAATTTTACAGTGTTAAGTTTTGGTGAAATTATTAAGGCCACTCCATGTAGTTAAAAGGGAGGTTTATTTTGTGGGGTAATTTACAAGTGAAGGGATAGTTTACAGGGTCTGGGAAAGGTGTATCGCAGTCTGGCAGTGTTCTCTGGAGAACTCTGCTCTGTCTACCTCCAGCGTCCAGGGTCCAGGAACCAAGAGAGCCGGCACATCCGGATCTCGGGTCTTCAGGGTCCTCTCTCGGCCCCGCCTTGTAGGCGTGACAGTTACCAAAGCCTCAGTGGGGGTTGGAACTTCCAGATCAAAGCTGGAATGGCTACCCACTACAGTTAAGTATGTTCCATACACAGCATGGGACATACTTAGACTATTATTCGTTGTTTGCCTGAAATTTGTATTTAATGATGTTTTATACTACCATTGTATTCTAATAGCAACCTATATGAAGACGCTGCCAACTGTGTTCTGAGAAACCATGGTTCCTTGCGGGCATGCCTAGGTGCATGGCAGAGCCAGAAGGCTTGTGTATCAGTTTTTAAAAACAGAAATAAATAAATAAGCAAACCAGTTAGAATGAGTCAAGTTTGAAGCTGTCTTCTCAGCATGGACTGAGCCACTTTCCCCATGGCGGCTTGACTGGCAGGGGTGGACGGCTGGTTGGACAGTGTGTCTGCTTATGACAAGGAGACCGTGGCATCCCGAGGCGGCAGGCTCTCTCCTTCCCAAGGTCCGTGGGAGTCACACACCAGGGTTGAGGCTGATGTGATCTCAAAACATAGCTGTGCTCACATCTACAAGCAGGAGGGCTCCCAATGGGAAACACGTGTCTGATGTCCCCTCCCTGTCCCTTGTCTAGTACCTGCGAATGGAAACACCTGTGAACTCTAGGGTGCTGTGGCTCTATAGGAGCTCACATGCAGTGTCAAGTTGTCTGTCATTTGTCCTGAGAGGAAGCAGGATCCCTCTGGGATGTCAGGATGTGTCAAGATGTCCACCAGAGATGACTGAGAGTATATTAATGTGCTCTCTGCTTGGAATCCATGTGAGTTATGCAGGGGAGATAGCTTCTCAAGGCTCTGAAGCTTGTCTCCAGGGAGAGGAATAAAAAGGCCAATCTAAGAACAGATCTTGTGGGGTTTGGACCTTGTGTGGACTGGGAATCCCTGGTGGTGGGTGTTGAGGGTGCCCACCTCCTGGACTTAGGGGACCTAGAGAGGCATTGTGGGGAAGTAGACCCTTGCTTCAAAGATACCCAGTCCCTGGGGAAGACCTCTTAGCTACAGAGAAAGGGCCCCTAATGCAGAGAAAGCCTCCAAGCCTGGATCCAGAGAATATCTTCATTGAACCAAACAGGTTTTTTTCCTCCCTGTCTGTTACTCCCTGTTGTCTGGCACCAAAACCTGCTTAGAGTCAGTTCTGGGGAGTTCAAGGTGGAATTAGTCTGGACCAGCCCATGTAAGTTACTTTTAGGAAAGTGTGATCTCCCTCCTTGAAATTCTAAGGCCAGGCTCTGGGTGGGTCAAAGACCAGCTTTCTCCGGGTAGGAAATGGAATGGAAAGAATCGAGACTTTACCGCAGGACTTGGGTGCGTCTCCTGACTCTACTCAGTGGCTTGACGACTTTAGGGCAAGCACTTAAATCTCAGCATGCCTCAGTTTCCCACCTACGAAGGCAACTGATAACAGTGAGAGGTAGAAGGAGAACACGCAGGGGGTGTGTGTGGCTGGTGAAAGTTTTGACACTTCCTTCAAGCACATCCCTTGAGCCAGGTGCTCTCTTGAGGACTTCCACTGTGAGAACTCAGTAGGGTCATGTGGGCTGGATGACCCCTGTTCTGTAGACGAGGCACCTGAAAGAGATGCTCCTGTTACTTTTTATTTTACTGTTAGTTTTTCACACTTTTTTAGCTGAAATTTTTTTTTCATGTGATGCATTCTGATCATGGTTTTCCCTCTCCTGACTCCTCCCCATGCACCCAACTCCTTTTCTTTTTCTTTTTAGAAAGCAAGCAAGCAAACAAATAGAATTAGAAGAAAAATCACAAGAAACACACACACACACACACACACACACACACCGTAAAAACACAAAATCAGACACTATAATATACAAGCAAAAGATAAGTAAGGAAAAAAAAATGTAGTCGGGCAGTGGTGGCGCACGCCTTTAATCCCAGCACTCGGGAGGCAGAGGCAGGTGGATCTCTGTGAGTTCAAGGCCAGCCTGGGCTACAGAGTGAGTTCCAGGAAAAAGGCGCAAAGCTACACAGAGAAACCCTGTCTCAAAAAACAAAACAAAACAAAAAAAAAAAAGAGAGAGAAAAAAATGTTCAAACAAAGCAATGGGTCAAAAAGTCTATAGTGTACAACATACAAAACACCATTGAGCTTATTTTGTGTTGGTCATCTACTGCTGGGCATGAGGGCTGCCCCATGTGGGTAATATACCCAGCGAGACTCCATCGGAGAAAACTGAGTTTTCCAATGCAAGTGTGTATCAATTGTGGATAGCTTCTTGGTTAGGGGTGGGAGCCTATGTCCACCTTTTCCTCTCAGCGCTGGGACTCCATCTGGCTTCAACCTGTGCATGCTGCCACAGTCTCTGTGAATACATATATGTATCAGTCTTGTTGTGTTGGAAGACAGTTTCTTTGGAGTCCTCCCCCAGCCCCCAGCTCTTACAGTCTAAATGCCTCTTTCTCTGCATAGCTTCCTTGTAGTGGGTAGCCATTCCAGCTTTGACCTGGAAGCTCCAACCCCCATTGAGGCTTCGGTATGGTCACGCCTACAAGGTGGGGCTAAGAGAGAACGCTGAAGACCGGGGTTCCAGATGCAAGGGCTCTCTTAGTTCCTGGACCCTGAATGCTGGAGGTAGACCTAGCAGAGTTCTCCAGAGAACACCACCGGATTGTGCCACGCCTTTCCCAGACTCTGTAAACTATCCCTTCACTTGTAAATTACCCCACAAAATAAACCTCCCTTTTAATTACGTGGAGTGACCTTAATCATTTCACCAATACTTCCTGAGGTCATCTACAGTGGTGGCCTACCTGCAAGATATGTGGGTGCAATAACAGCACAGATGTGGTGGGAGTAACCAGTTACTCTCTGATTGGATTTAAGGCCATTCCATGGGATGGAAACCATGCCTGGACACTGCTTAGTGTCTGGATAGGCCAGGGGCCTAGGGAAAAAGCAAATACTGTTGTTCTGCTAAAGGAACATAGCAATAAAATGACCCCTGATGACCTTCTGCTACACCCATACATCAGTGCCCCACTCAGCCATCATCAGAGAAGCTTCCTTTTGCAGTAGATGGGAACTAACACAGAGCCTTGCAACTGGGCAATGTGCAGAGCCCGAGAGATTTGAGATTCTCAGTCCTGAGTGGGAAGACGTCATGAGATACTCCTGGTTCCCACTGTTAGTTTTGTCTGTTAGCAGTACAGACCCATGTAGCTAGTAAACAGCAGGGCTGAGGGCCTGGTAAGTTCTATAACATACAAAGCCCTGAGCGAGGGAGGCAGGATTCACTTGGGCTGGGGATGGGTGACAAGGTGGTGGTGAGTTTTAACTGGGCTTTGAGGGACTGAGAGGTGTTCTGGTGGAAGAGCCACCTCAACTCCCCTCCCCCATCTCTTTCCCTAAACCAGCCCCTTCAAAGCCCACCAAACACAGCTCCTCCCCAAGAGAGGCTCAAGACCACTCCCACAGGGTATATAAGTTGTATCCCAGAAAACAGACCCGTGGTTTTTCCGGTCTTTTGTCTCCTCTCTGTGGGCCAGGGAATCACCCGGGAATGTTTCACTCGTTAAACTGCACCTTTTCCTAATTTGGTCTGATTTGGATTGCTGCGTCCATGGAGAGGCCTATCAGGGTGCAAAAAACTTATCAAGAGGTGGGTGGAGATGGGAAGGGAGAGCTTCAGACAGAGCTTAAGCAGTGGAGAGGCTGGAGAACAAGATGTTTGGGAGGAGCTGTGGGTCTTGCTGTGCTGCAGCTTGGCTGCGGGCTGAGGATGGGGGTGTGTGTGCTGAGGGGCAGGCAGTCCCCGAGCTGGCCACAAGGTGGGATGGTCATTCTAGTTCCTGAGGCAGCTTGAATGGCACTTGGCAGCCGCACGGTAAGTGGGCTGTGAGGGGACGAGTTTTAAGTGGGGGGGGGGGTGAGGAGGAGTTGGCAACAAATGGGGATCTGGGTGCCCTGAGGGGGCACGTGGCCATGGGCATGAGGTGAGGCTAGCACAGTAGCTCTCAGATGCAGGGTTTCCCAGATGCCTCTGAGGACCCTGGGCTGAGGAAGGAGGGAGGGGCAGGTACTTTGGTTGTAAGCAATGGAAATGCACTCTGGACTTCAGCACAAGGGAGTTTGTTGGGAAAGTATCTGTCTTGGCCTGAGGAGCTGGCTACTGAGTGAGCAGAATCTAGGGGACTTGTTGGACAGGGGAGTCAGATAGGGGCAGAAATACCAGAGTAGAGGATGCTGGGATTGCCAGTGTTCCTTGATACTCAGGCTCCCTGCTTGAGGCTTGTGCTCAGCAAAGGCTCCGCCTAAGAGCCTTTGGCTTGGAGAAGGCAGGGCCCTCCCTGCCTGTGATTCCTCAGGGAAAGTCATTTTATACACAAAAGACTGTAATGCTATGTTAATGACCTTTCCAGTCACTGGGACAAATACCTAGAGCAACTTAAGGAAGGGTTTATTTCAGTTCCCAGTCTGAGGGTCCATCATGGCTACAGAAGAATGAGGCAGCTGGTCATATAGCTGGTCCAGAGCCAGCAAATAGGGAGAGAGATGGGATGCTAACGCTCAGCTCCCTTTCTTTTTTATTCATCCCGGGACCTGTTGTGTAACAGTTTCCTCTGAGATCAAAACATTCTATTCTGCAGAAAAGCTCCTTAAGCGGGAAGGTAAACAACTCAAAAAAAGCTGAAACCCACCAGATTCCCCGGGCCCCTCCCTGCCAGAGTAAGCAATAAAGGCGGAGTGTTCTCTCAGAAGAGCAGAGCAAACTCCAAAGGAGACTCCAGACCAGAGCAGCTGCCCGGAAGAAGCAGAAACCAGCCGAGCTGCCTGGAAGAGGTTTAGACCAATTAACTGAGTCACGTGGGAAGGACACTCTCCAACCTGTTGAGCTGCCCGCAGGCTGTGCAGTGTGCTCCAGGTTCCCAACTCTGTGAGCTGTCACCCTTGCTGGGGGGGAGGGGGAGGGCTCTGGTGATGCAGCTGCCTTTGAGTCATTTCTGCTCCTGTAGGTGACCCCCCACCTATATTCCTGTAAGTAACTCCAATAAAACTTACGGTTCACCAACGTTAGACTTTGGTGTTGGCCATACTTTGGTCTGTCGTGGGCTCCCTTTCTGGAGAAGGTAGAAGTGTGTGTTGTTTCTCTCTCGGAAAGGTTTTGTCACACAACAGGATCCTAGTCCATAGAATGGTGGACACACCCCTTTAGGCTGGATCTTCCCAATCTGGAAACTCCCCCACAGACATGCTCAGAGACTAATCTCCTTAGTGATTCTAGACCAGTGGTTCTCAACCTTCCTAACGCTCTGACCCTGTAAGACAGTTCCTCATGCTGTGGTGACCCTCCACCAGAACATTATTTTCATTGCTACTTCATAACTGTAATTTTGCTACTGTTATGAATCATAATGTAAATATCTGATAATTCCCGTGTTCTTAGGCAACCGCTGTGAAAGGATACATCCACCCCAAGGGGTCGCGACCCACAGGTTGAGAACTACTGTTGTAGAGCCTGTCAAGTTGACAGTTAATATGTCCCTAGGGACAGATTTTCCTTTGCCCTTGAGGGTGACTCTCAGAGCTTCTCTGCCTCACCCTGGGCAGATGGAAGCAGGCTCTTGGGCAGAAACTTCCTGTCAAGGCAGCAGCAGAGTCTTGTCTGGTAGGAGAGAACGTTCTCCCCTGTCGGATGAGGAAGGAGCCAAGACGGGGTACAATTTCAACAGGTTAAAAGAGAATCCTCCAGCACAGGCCCTTTCCCACTACTGCACACGATTTTGTAGGAACTGGAACAAAGATGACAAGTTATGATAGACCGAGAGCTATCCTATGATGACAAGCCGTGTGACAAGATGGTATTTTGGGTCGGGGCTGGAGTTAGTTAATTACAGTACTACCGAGCTCAGCGTCCCCACTCCTCGCTGTGCTGCTGGGCTCTTGCACGCGTGGATCGTAGAGAAGGGGATTGTTGGAGTCTAATTTCCAGCCTTGTTCCACTAATGGCTCCTTGTGGGATGATGTTAAGTAATGATAATTATCACAGAGCCTGTGCTCTCAGCCAGTCTTGCCATCTGCAGCTGTGGCCTGCGGGCTCTGCCATTTCTCTGGAGATGGGTTGGGAAGGCTGGTCTACAGATGTTTGCTGATCGCTTCCTCTTGCCCTTTGTAATTTGGGTCAGTGTCACCAGATGAACGCGGGGGGCCTTGAGCTTAGCACTGGGGGGTCCAACAGTTTAGGCGTTTCGCTGTTTTTCAGTCACCCATACCTCCAGGCAGGGGACCTCGTGTGTCACATAGAGGCATAAAAGCAGAGTGCAGCTTTAGGGAATGATGATATGGCAAGTCCATATTTTAAATTCCAAAACGGTGTGTGTTCCGGTGTCTGAGTTCTGGGGTCAACCATGCCTGGTTTTATGTAGTGCTGGGGAGTCAAACCCAGGGCTTCATGCCTGCTAGGCAAACACTACATTGACTGAACTACTTTCTCAGCTCCCAGCTACATTTTTTCAAAGATTTACTTTATTTTTATTTATGTGTCTATAGGTGTGCGCTTGTGTTGCTATAGAGATCAAGAGAGGGTGTTGGATCCCTTGGATCTGGAGTTCCAGGCAGTTGGGAGCTGCCGGATGTGGGGGCTAGAAGCTGAACTCCAGCCCTCTCTGAGAGCAGCAGTTGCTTTAAACTCTGGGGCATCTCTTCAGCTCCCAGTTACATTTTGAGAATTTCAGAGAAAACAAAGGAGAGAGCGAAGGCAACGGTTTGGACAGTTTTGTTTCTCCTTGGTGTCCTACATCCCACATCTTCTTTCTTCCCCCTCTTCCTCTTCCTTGGGTGTGTGACTTCCTCTTTTCCTCTTTCTCCTGAGCTAGGAGGAAACTCAGCCTACAGGTCTGTTCCCTTGGGTCACACGGTCTAGTCACAATCAGATTATCTCCCCGTCATAAAATACCACTTGTATCTATTATTTTCATTGGCTCAGTACTTTGCCAGATGGCTATACCATTGTTTTCTAAATCATCTCTATACTGTTGATCATTTAAGTGTGTTTTAAATATTTTTGCTTTATAAATAACATGATGATGGATGTGAGAATAAACTTGTCCATTTCTTTGGGATAAATTCTTAGAAGTTTAGGGATGAGATGGAAATGTCTCTGTTTCTTGAAACAATGTTAATTGCTCTGTTTTAAAATTTATAGTTATTGAGAAAGAAGCCTGTCCCTGTAACTTCCAGGTAATGATGACAGATTGAAGATTCTAATTATGTTCCTCCACCCCCCTCCCTACCCTACTACAACAGGCTGGGTTTAAAAAGATAGAAACTTTCAAGAACATTCGAGGAGAACAGCTGTGCCGTGTGGAAGTCTGGGAACAGATGGGCGAGTGGCGACTGCTTCAGCAGATTTGAGAGGGCTGAATCCCCAGCCGGTGGCTGAGAAAATGGAAAATCAACCTAATGTACACAGTTGAGCTCTCAAAACATGCAGGAGTGGGTGGTAGCAGGTGAGTCTCCACGAAGGGGAGGATTGTTTTAGAAGCAGTCAGATCTGAGATCCCTTTCCAGGGTTCCTTTTCAGGGTGGGAACACCTCACCTTGTTGTAGCTGGGATGTTATTCTCTAGAGGAGAGGAAACTGAGAACTGGGGGCCTTAGCAGGGTGGTTGCCGGGATCACAAATTCTCTCCTCTCAAACTCCTGGAACACTGATTCTAGGATGGAGACTGAAGAAGTCTCTTTTAGAGAGGACAGACTGTTTTCCAGATGGACTTACAGGGACCTTCATAGTTGACTTCTCACGCCCACCCATGTATGGCTTCTTTGTGTGTGTGTGTGGGTGTGGTGTGCATCTATGTGTGTGTGTGCATGTGTGTGTCTGCGCATATGCAGAAACCAGAGGAAAACATTGAGTTTCTTGCTCTGTCGCTTTCTGTATGTTCCAGTTTCATTTCTGCTACCGGGAGAAAAACAAAAACAAAAAACCTCTGATGAAAACAACCTGGGGAGGAAAGGGTTTGTTTACTTTACGTATCCGGAATCCCAGCCCACTGAGGGGAGCCAAAACAGGAACTCAGCCTGCTTTCTTATAGAACCCAGGACCACCAGCCCGGGGTGGAATCTCACCCACAATGGGCTGGGCCCTCTCATATCTATCGTGTACAGCCGGATCTTACGGAGGCATTTCCTCAATTGAGGTTCCCTCCTCTCAGATGAATCTAGCTTTGTCAAGTTGACATGAAACTATCCAGCAGACCTGGTGAGCAGCAAGCCCCAGCAATCCTCCTGTCTCTGCACCCACGGCATTGGAACTCGCGTTCTCCGGCTTGCACAGTCGGCATTCTTACTCACCGAGTAAGAATTTCCCCAGTCCTACTCTTGTGATTTCTAAATAGATAGTTTAGTTTCTCATTTTTTTTTAAAAAAAATATTGATGTGTATGTGTGTGTGCCTGTGTGAGTTTATGTGCACCATGTGCAAGCAGGTGTCTGTGGAGGCCCAAGGTCATTGGGTCTCCTGGAACTGGAGTTACAGAAGGTTGTGAGCTGCCTCATATGGGTTCTGGGAACCAAACTTGGGTCCTCTGCAAGAAGAGCAAGTCAATGTTCTTAACTACCGAGCATCTCCCCGGCCTCCTCCTGACCGACTCATCTTAGTGCATGAGAACAGCACAGAAGGTCAGCTTTGCAAAGACTTTCTAGCCTCAAAGAAAGAGAACAAGGCAAGCTTCCAGAGACCGTGGATCCCTCACACCACACACAAAAAACCAGTTTGAGATGGAGTACAAAGCTAACTGTGAGGGGAAAGATAAAGCTTCTAGCAAAAACATGAGTATGTTATCATGACCTCCAGGTAGGCAAATATTTCTTTAAAACAGATGATTTTAGTATTAATTATGTGTGTGTGGGTATGTGCATATGAGTGCAGGTGCCTGTAGAGGCCAGAGGCATTGGATCCCCTGAGAGTTACAGTTACAGGGAGCTGGGAGCTACCCAGCCTGGGTGTTGGGAACCAAAGTCAGATCCTCTGCAAGAACAGCACTGACTCTAAACTGCTGAGCCATCTCTTCGACCCCCAGAGATTTCCTAAAATAAGACACAAAAGACACTAATTATAACATAAAAGATTAATTATTGGTAGCTCATTAAAATCTAGCATTTCTGTTCCTTAAAAGATGTCATTTAGAGAATAAAAAAATCTAAGCCACAGAGCGGGACTAGATGTTTTCAGTTCATGCCTTAGGCAAATGCTTCCATCCAAATCATCCAGGGACTCATTTGACATCAGTAAAACTGCCCCCATCCCAACCCCAAAGACCACTGAGAGCTTGGAAGACTTTTAGAGAACTTTTTTTTTTTTTTTTTTTTTTTTTGAGACAGGGTTTCTCTGTGTAGCCCTGGCTGTCCTGGAACTCACTCTGTAGACCAGACTGGCTTCAAGCTCAGAGATTTGCCTGCCTCTTGCTCCCGAGTACTGGGATTAAAAGTGTGTGCATTGCCATGCCCAGCCTGAAAGTCTTTTGGTAGTGCAAAGCCCAGAATAAGGAACAGAAAAAAAGTCAGAGAATCTCACAGAAATTGAACAAGAAGACCAAGAGCCGAAAAATAAAAAGCTTAGAAAACCGATGGATCATCTCAGAAGCTAGGAGGTCAGGAGACAACAGCCATAGTTCAAGGAAATGGCCCAGACAAGAGGACCAGTCCTCAGCCCAGAAAAGCGCAGGAGTTTACAATGTGCCAGGACAGAATTTAAGAATTGTATATCTTGTGCATCCATTGTTTTTCAGTAAGCAGCAGGGAGTTTATGTTTAATCAAGTGATAAACAAAAAGAAACCAGAGAACCAATGAGAGGAGAGAGAAGGTCTTCTGGGATGGTAGGAACAACCCTGGTCCCTGATGGGCACCAGATAGGAAGGGCACCACATCAGAGCAGTGGGAGTCCAGAAGGGAGCCGGGATGCCCATCAAGATGTCCCTTGCTCGTCTATAGTTGTCTTTGCACTAAAAAGATTGTTTATCCTGCTGGGGATCAAACCCTGGGCTTTGCTCTTCTCGTGCCGGGAGAGCGCTCTACCACTGAGCTATGAAATACACAATAAAAATAATAAATTATTTAAGTTTTTATTTATATTAAACATTTAAAAATATATAAATATATTTTTATATTGTGTGTGCGTGTGTGTGTGTGTGTGCGCGCGTGCGCGCGTGAGCACACGTGTGCGTGTGTCTGTCTGTCTGTGTGAATGTATGCCACATGTGTACTTGTGGAAGCCAGAAGGGGACATTGGATCCCTTGTAGCTGGAGTCACAGGCAGTTGTGAGCTGCCATGTGGATGCTGGGAACCAAACTTGGGCCCTCTGGAAGAGCAGCTGAACCATTTTTTCAGTCCCTTAAAATATTGCTCTCTCTCTTCCTATAGATCAATCTATAATCTCTCTCTCCTCTCCAATCTGTCATTTCTCTACTCCATCAATCAATCTTATCTATATAATATATTATCTATCTATCTATCTATCTATCTATCTATCTATCTATCATCTATCTGTCTACCTACCTATCTACCTTGGTTTGGGCCATAACCCTGGAAGACACAATTTCAGACACCATAATCTCGAATATCAAAATCTTGAAAATTTAAGGTCCTGACAATAAGTTCTGGAAGAAATAATTTAATTTTTTGAAAAAGACTTTTATTCACATTTTAAAAAGGAGATTTGAGAAGTCTATCAAAACAATGTTTCATGAGCCACTTACCATAACAGACAGGTAAATCACGACATCTATTTTTGCAGCAGCAAGGACCAGATATACTACTAACACTTGCCTGGGTGCACCAGTTCTGAGCCAATGAACTGTGTTCATGGGGACAAAGGTCAAAAGCAAAAGGTCTAAATGAATGTCACTGTTCCTGGTACTGGGTGTACCCAGCATTATAGCTGTCATTGTCTGAAATATAACACAAGGCAACCTAAGTCTTTGAAGAAATGCCACAAAACCCACCATGTGTCAGCATTGCACACACAGGTGCCCAAAAGAGCTGAGACCTTGGGAGATTTTTCACTCACAAATGCAGGTACACAGGAGGATGCACCTTCATCCACTGAGGAGTCGAACAGTTTCTATGCATATGCACAATACCTACCCACAAAGTCCAAGTCTGTGAGGGCGATAATGCATTTCCTCAGACTCCAATTTGCAATACATGCATAAAATGAATTTAGAACTCTCCAGAAGTCTTTACACAATTCGCATCCCTCATATTGACGAGATGCTCGGCAATGAAAGAGGAAATGCACAGCAGAGAGAGTTGTAAAAAGCAACGCCGACATAGGAGCGCAGCGTTATACACTGCGTGTTTATAAAAACGATTTCAACTCATTTATAGCACATTTCTTGGAGAGCCTGCACAGGGGTCAAGGCTTATTATGGATGAAATGAAGAGAGCAGAGGTGAACCGGCTGCCCTTCCTGCCGATTGTCATCCAGAGGGAAGCGACAGGGTCAAGCTCCGCAGTCATAAAAATAAATACATTGTTACAACGGGTGATGAATACCATAAAGAGGAATTTCAGGTTGAAAAAGACTGGAAAACAAAAGAAGTGGCCTGTGCATTAATACTGTTGTGTAAGGCATTTTCTTAAGTTGCTGTCTACTCACTTTTAGTTTCCTTTATTCCAACAAATGGGTATCAATGTGTCTTATTTTATTATTGCTGTGATGAATATTATTATATTATTGCTGTGATGAAACACTTAAGACCAAAAGCAACTTTAGGAGGAAAGGGTTTATTTGTCTTACACTTCAGCATCGCTGTTCATCACTTAAAGAAGTCAGGACAGGAACTCAGAGCAGGAACCTGGAGGCAGGAGCTGATGCAGAGGTCATGGAGAGGTGCTGCTTACTGGCTTGTTTCCCATGGCTTGCTCAGCCTGCTTTCTTATAGAACCCAGGACCAGCAACCCAGGGACGGTACCACCCACTATCAATCATTGGTTAAGAAAATGCCCTACAGACTTGCCTACAGCCTGATCTCATAAAGGCATTTTCTTTTTTAGCCTTATCTGTCCTGGAACTAGCTCTGCAGACCAGGCTGGCCTCGAACTCACAGAGATCTGCCTGCTTTTGCCTCTGAGCACTAGGAATAAAGGCACATGCCACCACCTCCCAGCTATGGAGACGTTTTCTTAAATGAGGCTCCTTCTTCTCAGATGACTTTTAGTCTTATGTCAAATTGACATAAAATTATCCAGCACACAATGTAAATGGTAGATATGACAACTGATTAGAGAATATGTTTGAACCACCTTTGTTTATTTTTATTTTTTGTTTTGTTTTCTTTTCTTTTCTTGTTAGAGCTGAGGACCTAGGGCCCTGCGCTTGCTACGCAAGTGCTCTACCATTGAGCTAAATCCCAAACCTCTATTTATATTTTTCTTGAGATATGGTCTCAGGTATCCCAGGCTGGCCCAGAACTCTGTGTAGCCCAGGGTGATTGGAAACTCCTGCTCCCCCTACCTCCACTTTCTGAGTGCTGGGATTACAGCACCATGCCCTGCTTACATGTGCTGAGGATGGGATTGAGGGCTTTGTGTACGCCAGGCAAGCACTTTGAACTGAGCCACACCCCCAGCTGCTGAACTAACTTCTTTTGCTACAGTTTCATCTTTACATCGGTGTATGAAATAAAGATGTACTAACATCCACTGTAGTGCTGATCGTAATTCTGAAATACAGAATTGGAGCACAGCTTTGGTGTATTTTTGTAAAATGTTTTAAAAGATTTATTATTTTATGTTTGTGAGCATTTGGCCTGCACATATGTCTGTACACCATGTGTGTGCCTGGTGCTATGGAGGTCAGAAGAGGGTGCTGGAACGGGAACTGGAGTACACACTGTTGTGAGATGCCATGTGGGTGCTGGAATCAAACCTGCGTCCTCTGCAAGAGCAGCCAGCACTCTTAACTCCTGAACGTCCCTCCAGCCCCTCCCCTTTCTAAAACTGAGTACACTGCAGGAGGCAGCCAGCTGGGCAATAATTAATCACCGTTTGCAGCTGACAGTCAGTATTTTAATGTTTCTGGCTTTCAGAATTGCAATTTTTGGGACTTTAGAATTTAGGGTTTAAAAGTTACATTTAATTTGTGTGTAAGTGTGCATATGTGTGCATGTCACAGTGTAGGTCAGAGGACAACTTGCAAGTGTCAGTTCTCTCCTTAAAAGGAGTTGGGTTCTGGGGAATCAAACTCAGGTCATCAGACTTGTTGGCAAGCATCTTTACCCACTGAGCCATATTGCTGGCCCCAACTGTAGGTTTTTAAACGTTGCATACTTTGAGCTTTCAGATTCCAACATTCAGGATTATATTTTTTGGGACCAAGACTGGATGTATATATGAATGTCTGTGTATTACACTTGCACACATGCGACATTTGCCATTTTGATCATTTTTAAGATGCATTTCAGTGGCACTGATTACATTTGCAGTTTCATGTACTATTGCTATGGCTACAATGTCATGGGACCACCAACCACTGTAGTCCATTAACTTTGTACCTTTTTAAGCAAAAGCTTCCCATTTTCTTTCCCTAAGCTCTGACAATATCTATCTGTCTGTCTGTCTGTCTGTCATTGGCAGGGTCTTGCTATGTAGCACAGGCTAGCCTTGAATTTGCTATCCTGCCTCAGCCTCCCAAAGGCTGGGGTTACAGATATGCACACCCCTCATCTTCTCCTTCTCTCCCTCCTCTTCTGTAAGATTTGCCTATTGTAGGAGCCTCCCATAAATGGATTATACAATATTTGTTCATTGTGCCTGGCTTATTTCACTTAGCAAACTATCTTCAGGTTTCATCCATGTTGGAGCATGTGTCAGAGCTTTGTTCCCTTTATTGGCTGATTTATTTCCACTCTATGGGTAGAACAAATCTATTCATTTGTTTGTCACCTCCTTTGTGAGCCCAAGAGTACCCAGGTAAGCCTTTTCTACATTTGGTTTCCTTGACTGGTGCACTCAGGAGGTAGCTCGGCTGTCCCTGTACCAGCTCAGGGTTCCCATTTCACTTCACAGAGGTGTTCTGCTGTGACAGGTCCCTGACAGCTAGGACAAGGCACAGTGAGTTCAGGGAGAACACCAGGAGTGCCCCATCTCTCAGACCTGTTCCTGCAGTGTGCCCAGGTATGCCCACCCTGGACCTTGCCCATGCTGCCTTCCAGAGTGGCTGGCTCCTAAAACCTTCCTTGTCCTTCCTGTGTGTGGACTCAGTCCTCTTCTGGACTCTGGAGGCAGACTATGACCTGTAATCCATTCATCTTCTCCTCTCTTGGGGCCTGCACCTCACAGAGAAGATATTACAACCGAGAGAGCTTCAGGCCTTGCTGCCCAGTGCCCATATGAATCACTCCTTACTCCATTTATAGAAAGGAAGTTGATGCTAAAATAGTGAAAATACTCTACTGAGAGGGTTTATTCCAGCCTTATGAGTTAGTATTGCCCAGGTTGATGTGAAAAAGCAATACATTACAGTCTTAGTATTTTTGTTTGGATTATTAATGAGGTTGGCCATTTTTTTCATACGCCAATTAGTCATTTGCAAGAATGTCCACCTTTGTACTTTGTGTGTGTTGTGTAGGTGTGTGTGTGTAGGTGTGTGTGTGTAGGTATGTAGGTGTGTGTACACGTGGAGGCTAGAGGTAAATGTCTAGGCTGCCCTCAGTTGCTTTCCACCTTAGTTTTTGAGACAGCATCCCTCACTGAATCCAGATCTCACCTTTGGTTAGACTGGCTGACCAGCAAGCTCCAGGGATCCACTTGTCTCCTCAGAGCTGGGTTACAGGTATGTGCTGTGGTGCTCGGCTTTCACGTGGGTCTGGGGATCCAGGTTCAAGCTTGTACAACAATCACTTGACTGACTAGGTCAACTCTCCCAGCACCTCAGCACAAACAATTTGAACTTTTTCTCATGAAAAGCAATGGGTAGTGGCTGTGGTTTTGCCTCACTTGGAAAACTGTCTGCCTAAGCAAGTGTGAAGCCCTGGGTTCAATCCCCATAACCTGCATAAGCTGGGTGTGGAAGTACACACCTATAGTTCCAGCACTTGAGAAGTGGAGGAAAGAGAATCAGAAGTTCAAGGTCGTCTTTGATTCCGTAGTGAGTTTGAGGCCAACCTGGGCTACATGAGACCTCAAGGCCAAGGTGATTAGGAAAGGGCCTTTCATAGGGGCAACCCGCCCCCCTCACTGTGGGCTTTGGCCCTGTAGGTGGGTACACTTGTAGAGGAGGTACAGATTGAAAACTGAAAGCTCTGCACTCGGCCCCAAAGGCTGTTCTCACTAGTGAGGCTGGTGATAGGAAAGTCAAAATCGCCAGACGTGGATGAGCAGAAATGGTGCTGTAAACACCATTTTTTTTGTGTTTTGTGTTTTCTTTGACTGCCTCTGTCCAAGGTCTTGTGGAAGCCATAGCCCATCCTGCTGGTAGCTGTGCTCCGAGCACGAGTGAGACCACTCCCTCCCAGTGATGGGACACTTTATCTGCAGCATTGATTTCTGTATTTCTAGAATTGTCCTGCTGAAAACGCCCAGATGCCAAGCCATCGCTTTGGCCAGAAGAGGTATAGCTGTCCCTGCATGGCTTACGGTGGGAGGTGGGTGGATATCATTGTCTCTATATGTACCTAATTGTCTTCTAAATGAACTGGTCATGAAGGTCACGTGTGTCAAGGCAAAGCACTAATGGACATGTACTGACATTCTAGCACAATGTTGCTTATTGTTATATTATTTTAAAAATCATTTATTTATTTTTCAGTGCTGGGAATGGAACCCAAGGCCTTGTGCATACTCTACCACTGATCTATGTTCCTAGGCCTGGTTTTCATGTATTTTTTTTTTTTTTGAGACAGGGTCTCACCCTGTGGCCACTACGCTTGCCTTCATCTCATGACAATTCTCCTGCCTCAGCCTCTCTTGTCCTGGGATTGCAGGCATGAGCCGCCATGTCTGGCATCTCAGTTTTACTAATCTCTGTGAATGTAGCTTACTACTCTCTCAGGGATGTGGGTCGGCTGTGTTCCACCCGCTTGAAGGAAGAGGAAACACTTGTTATAATTAAGTTCCCCAGGAGTTTGCAACAAGATTAAAAAAAAAATACAGTGTGTTGGCAAGTAAGGAAACAAGCAGGATCCCACTGCTCTATCACTGTGACAACCACGGAAAAGGAATTGGGACCTGAGGGGAAGCACACAAAGGCGTCATTGGCTATTTCTGGAAAAATGGAATGCTAGGTGGGCACCCTTCTCCCATTGTTTCTACTCTCCCGATCGTCTTCATTGAGGAAACACCTGTTATCATGATGGATTTCATTTATTAGTGCAAAGGCACAGGTGTCAGCCAACATGTAGAGTAAACCCAAGTGTCCATGCCCAGACGGATGGATAAATGAAATGCATCTACACACACAATGGAAAACCATGCAGCTGTGAAGAATGGAAGCCTGGGCTTTGCAGGGACATGGATGGGACTGGAGGATATTACGTGAAGTGGCATCAGTGAGATACAGAAAGAAAAAGATTCTTCCCTGGCTGTGGAGTCTTTAAAAAGCTGATTTCAAAGGCGATACTGCAACAGTGCTTACCAGATACTGAGAGGGATATGAGGGAGGTGGGAAGGGTGCAAAGGGGATGGTTAATGGGTGCGGGGGTGCAGTTCTTTCAAGATTTATTTTTGGTTTTATGCCTCCCCCCCCCCCAATGTAAACAGGTACACGTACAGGCGCCTGTTCACAAAGGCCAGAAGACTGAGTCTGATCCCCAGGAGCCGGAGTTGCACATGGTCCTGAGCTGTCTGATGTGGGTGCTGGGAACTAAACTGCAGTCCTCTGCAAAAGCAGCAAGTGCTTTTAATTGCTGAGCCACCTCTCCAGCCCACATTCTCTTCCTTCTTCCTTCCTTCCTTCTTTCCTTCCTTCCTTCCTTCCTTTTTTTTTTTTTTTTTTTTTTAGAGAATCTTTCATTGATCCTGGATCTCACCAATTTGGCAAGACTAGCTGGCCAGCAAGGCCCAATCACCTACCTGTCCCACCTCTCCATCCTACCTCTGGGATCTTAGGCACACCCATCATGCCATGCTTTTGAAGTGGACACTGGAGATCTGAACTTGCCTAACAAGCACTTCACTGGAAGAGCAACTGATGTCCCAGCCCCTGACACCGTTCTTTAAAACAATAGTTATTTCCATTGATGTGTATGTACTTCATGTCTGTATGTGCATCATATGTGTGCAGGTGCCATGGAGGCCAGGAAAGAGTGTTGGATCCCTGGAACTGGAATTTCAGGCTGCTGTGAGCTATCTGATGTGGGTGCTGGGAACCAAATTGGGTCTTCTGGAAGAGCAGAAGGCACTGTTAACTGCTGAGCCAGGGATCAGCCTGCGCTCCGTTGTTCTTCTGAATGAGGCAACAAACAGGTCTTTTAGCATGTGATTCTGGTACTTTCTAAAAACGACCCCTCCCACCCGAGCAGTGCAGCAGCAAATGGGGTGGTTGAAACTGGGCAGCCTGAAGGGGTTTGCAAGGCTTGAAAAAGAGCCCATCTCCCGCACAACCTTCTTCCATGTTTGTTTTAAAACCAGCACAGGTTAGTGTGCCAGCTGCACGGGCTCTCACTCCGCCGCCGCCGCAGGAGTGTGAATTACTACAGCTTTTCCCAGGGACAATCTGGCACATCTCAAGAAGAGTCTCGTGCCTCTGTACAGCCTTTTAATGGGGCTGTTCTACCACAGGGATTTCTTCTGAGGAAATGACCCTGTGTGTCTAAAAACAGAGCTGTAAAGTCCGTCACAGCAGAGCTTTGAACAACAAGCATTGGAAATGATGCAAAGGGGTGAGTGAAATAAATCACGGTGCATTTCTGTAATGGGATGTTGTGTTTCTAAGGAATGTTAAGTAAAGAAATTATTATGCTGTCTGTCATGAGAAAAAAACTGGTATAAAGTGATATATATATATATAATCAGTGTGATCCATTTTGTATTCAAAATACGTATTTGCTAATTAAAAATAATGGGAAATTACACACAAAATTGGTAACTCTTCTTCTGTTTCTGGATGGTAGAATTGGGGTGATTCACTTTTTTGTGCATTGTTCAATCTTTTCATTTATCCAGCAGGTGGGTCTTAGCTGTCTTGCTCCTGTAATGGATAGAGATCTGTAAGATGTGTTGGGCCAGCTTGGGCTGCTGAGAGCAGGGGCTTGGCCGTGGGTACACCAGATGTTCTTTACAGACCCAAGACAGTGGGGTCTAGACCTGGGGAAAAGGAGTAACACAATAGTTGGCCATGCCCTAGGAGGGCTTTGAAGTGGCTCACTGTTTAATCTAATTGGATATGGGAAGGAGGAAGTCCTTGTTCTGGCCTTCTTGAGTGTTATGTGACTGGAGACTTTTACTCACATTTTTCAATGAGTTATCTATCCACCCGTCCATCCTTTAATCCATTTATTCATCTACACATTCACTTATTCACCCATCCACCAATTCATTTACTTATCACCCATACATGTACCTCTCCACCTACCCACTCATCCATCTAGCTATCAAACACACCTGTCTATTCCTCTAGCCATGCTCTTATCCATCATTCCTTCATTCACCTACACAGCCACCCACTCATGTACCAAACTACTCATTTATTTGCTTATATAATTGTTCACTCATTCATTCACTCACCTATTCACTCATTATTGATCTGCTTAGGTGTATACATCCCCCCACACCCCCACCTCCACACCATCTATCCACCCATCTGAACATGTCCCTCTATATACCCATCAATCTTCTGTCCATCTACTCTCAAATCTATGTATCCACTCACCAGTCCATCCACCCTTTTGTCTCTCTATTCATTCTTCAAACCTTGACTGAGGACTTATAATTTCCACACATTGGAAGATTGGAAGTTTGGATTGGGTGGTGCCAAAATAAAGAACACATTCCCTACTCTCAAGTCAACCTAGGTTGCTTCCATCACTCAAATAAAGAAGTATTACTGGAAGCCATGGTGTGGCCTGGAAAATAGTGATAACCTGGGGCTCCACATCTGGACTTTAACTGAGAAAGGAACTAAAGGCAGGTGGGTTTGCGGAGAAATAAAAGCAAAGTTCTCTCTCTCTCTCTCTCTCTCTCTCTCTCTCTCTCTCTCTCTCTCTCTCTCTCTCTCTCTCTCTTATCTTTTAAAACAGGGTCTCATGTAGCCACGAGTGTATTGATTGGCCTTGAATTTACTATATACAAGGGGAGAATAATCTTGATCTTCTGATCTTCCTGCCTCTACCTCTCCAGTGCTGGGATTCCAGGTTTGTGTCACTAAGCCTGGTTTGTGCAGTGTGGGGATAAACCTAGGGCTTCATGTATGCTAGGCAAGTTCTCCCAACTCATATTCCTAGCCCGGGGATAAGCATCTTAACAGGTAAAGGCAATTGGAAGCTTCCTCTGATTTTAGGACAAGGAAGAGGCTTCACACTGGGCCTTAACCTGATTCCACAAGTTCTCTGGGGAGGGGGCAGGGCATTAGGATACAGAGGGGTGTGGTGTGGTCATGGTCAAAGCTCTTGACAAGCACAGATGCATGGTGGGAGCTCTCTGAATCTGTGAGTTGCCCTATGGAGGCCAACATGCCTTGGAGACCAAATAGCTTTTCTAGGAATGTTCTGGATAATGCTAGAGTTGGAGGGCCCTTGCTGACTCTAGAGGAAAGGCGAGACTTCTCAGATGGCTGAGAAGGGTGTCTCTGACAAGTTTACATGTCACCTGGATAGAAAAAACAATCTTTAGCTTTTGTTAGAGATGAAAATTTTTACCTGCCGTCCTTGCTTTGAATTTTCTTTTGCATTGATTGGCTTATTCCGTGTGTATGTGGGAGGGGTCCATGTGCCTATGTGGAAGTCAGAGAAAAACCTTGGTTTTCTTCTAGCACTGGATCAGACTCGGATTGTCAGGCTTTGTGGTAAACGCCTTTCTCCACTGAGCCATCTCCCAATCCTTCCAGCATCTTTCTTGCTCTCCGGGTGTGATTCAAACAATGTGTTGATACTTAGGCTTTTAGAAATGTTTCAAGTTTCTTCTAGGGTCCTCCTCCTGTTCTTCCTCCTCCCCTTCTTCTCCTCTCGTCCTTCTCCTCCTCCTTTGACAAGTCTCCCTCTGTAGACCGGAATGACCTGGGAATCAACTCATGGCATTCCCCTACTTCAGCATCCCAAGTGTTGAGATGACAGATATAAGTTGCCATGTCCAGGAGGACTCCTTTTCAGAGCTGTAAGAGTTCATGTTCTTGCCACATTGCTGTACTTGAATATTCCAGAAGTTTGCCTCTGTCATTAGTCAAGCATTCATTATTTTAAAGTGTATGTCCCTGACTCTTGAAGAGGTTGAGAATCTTTTTTTTTTCTTTATTTCTTTCTGCAGTTTACTGCTCATTTGCCCCTTTTCCTCCTTGGCTCGATTGCTCTGGTTCAGGTCATGTGCCTTTTGTCCCCTTTGGCAAAATCTAAAAAACAAATAGACATCTTAGAGACAGCAGTGAGTTTATTCAGGAGAGCATTGTGTGCCTCCATGACCTACGTGTATATTCAAGGAGGCTGAGGCGGGTCGGGGAGCGGGGGCGGGGGATGTTTTTAAAGGCTAAATGAAGAAGTCAGAAGTTATTTTTACTCCGTCACCCTGGACTACAAGGATCAATGGCAAAGCTGGTGTCAGGCCAAGGTCAGGGATTTGTCAGGAAGACACCCTGTGGAAATAGTTCTGTGGAAGGTTAGGGTTGCCTTTGTGGGTTTGGCAGAAGCCTCAGTTACATGTGCCTCCTTACACGTATCCCCATTTCAAGCCTCCTTAAAGCCTTCGGGGTTGGCACCAGGGACCCTGTTCGATTCTGACAACCTTTGCATGCTTTTCAACTGTTGTCTTTGGGAATAAGGTGTTTGGTCCCTTGCTGGCTCAGCTAGGAACCTTAAATTTGCTATGTGTTATGGCAAGCTTATGACTTCACCCACTCTCTGCTCTTTTCCATGGAGGATGAGAGGCAGCTGCATTACACACAGGTGTTGGGCTGCATCCTCTACCCTCGGCTACTCCATGATGCCAGAGATTGGGATTCATCAGACTTTGTGCCAATTCCTTCTTTGAATGGAGGTCTTAAGGTGTTTCCATCTATGTTAATTAATCTTACAAGCTTTTGAGAAATGCACCTTTGTAGTGCAATTGTTTGGTAGGTTAGCTGAGAGCTGACACCCCCCACAGGGGGTGAGTTAACATGTGTAGGGTGGTGGTGGGGGGGCACCTCAGTCAAATGACTAACAAAACAAATTCCAGCTGGGGGACAGACTGAGAAACAACTAGCCTGTCCTCCTTAGAGCTGTTGGTGCCAAGAGAGATAGACAGGCAGAGGATCTGGTTCAGACAGACGGAAATTGGAGTTCTGACAGCTAATATGATATGTTCTCGCAGGCTGGATCCTGAGACAGAAAAATGTTGCTCTGAAGGACTTCCTTGGGACAGCAGGGAATCTGTGAATAGGCTCGATGATAACGGTATTATGTCAAAGTGAAATTTTCTGAGTTTGGTGATTACAATGTGGTTACACCAAAGAATGTCTCTGTTCTTATACAAATCAATACTGAGGCATTTAGGGGTGGTGGGTCATGATTCTGCAACTTATTCTCGATGAGCTCAGAAAAAAAAAGCGGGTCTGGGTTAGGCAGTGAGGTGGCTCACCAAGTTAAGGTGCCCCCAGCTGAGCCTGACAACCTGTTTTCAATCCCCTAGACTCACATGGTGGGAAAAGAGAATCACACAGGCATGCATGCATGTGCACACACACTCTAAATAAATAATGTAATAAAAAAGAGGGTGGGGTCTAAGTGTTAGTAATTGAGGAATATAGATGAAAGGTATATGAATACTTATCATACTTTTTAAAAGGTAGATTAACATTTTTCAAGATGAAATGGCATTTCTTGTGTTAGGTAAGAGGATGGATATTGTTGAGGTTCTTTTGAAACTACGGTCTTTTCCTGGAATAGTCCAGGTTGGAGGACAGAGCTGGCATCTGCTACAGCAGACAGGCCAGGGATTAGTGGGGAATCAGTATCTCTGTCTGCATCTCCTGCGTGAGTTCTGCAGATGAGGAGCATGTGGGTTGCTCTTGGAATCTTATCATCGCCTCTGCCATCCACGTTCAATCCCAAGGGCGTGGCTGCCGTTTAGAAAGGTGCACGTGGCCGTTTTCTGGGAAATCTGACTGACTTGGTGGTCATTCCCTGACACCTTCTCAACTCTCAAGTTTGTATCAGTGCTGGTTGTGGTTTCAGTGACCCCTGGTGGGTGTTCATACTGGTCGCACAGCTGGAGACCCCTCTCCCCTTTGCCTCCAGGTTTACAGATGTGCTGCCAAGAAAAGCCTTTGTTGGCCAGGTATGAAACTCGTGTTAATAAAGATTCGAGGTTCCCGGTGCATGGACGTGATGGGTACCTGACAGGTGACAGGTGTCACAGGAAACAGGAAGTCCAGGATCTGTGTGTGTGTTACCTTGACCCTGACAGAGTCACTGAGCACATTCACTGCAGTGCCCTCGAATTACAAGCACTGATTGCGTTTGTCTGTGTGTATGTTAGTGTGTGTATGCACACGTGAGTGCAGGTGCATGTATGTGTGTGGGGGTTAATGTGTGTATGCACTTGTGAACAGGTGCCCGTGTAGGTGTGGCGGCCAGAGGTCGATGTTGGGTGTCTTCCTTATCCTTCCCTACATGAAAAAAAAATGAGGACATGAGAGATTGAACATGGCCAGCAGACTGAACCTGGCTGTGTGTGTGTGTGTGTGTGTGGAGGGGCAGGGTGGGAGGATGAGAGAGGAAGAGAAGAGAAGAGAGGAGGAGGCCAAGAGAGGGGGAGCCAAGAGGCCAAGAGCACTAAAAGGCCAAGAGAGAAGCCAAGAGACCAAGAGAACCAAGAGAGTGTATAGTCAAAATGGCTGAGTTATAGAGGGAAGAGAAGGTGGAGGAAGGGAGGCGAAACTCAGGGGCTGGAGAGATTGAGGGTAGGGGGCTGGGTATGCCCACTGGGATGACTCTGTAACCAGTACTTATGGGTAAGGAGAGACTGGTGGCCAGAGTCTACTTTGATATGTTAAATAGGCTCCTCAGTTAGTCATTTGTCCCAGGTTTCTTTGAGACCTAACACCCCCCATCTTATTTTTTTGAGACAAAGTCTCACTGAACCTGGAGCTCACCAATTGTCTTGACTGGTGGGTCAGAAAGCTCCAGGGTGTGGGGTCAGAACATACAGTAGAGGACACTGGCATTGTTGCTGACTTTTATTTATTCAAACAGAGAGGAGGTTAGAACATAAACTTACCTCCACCAACCACCCCTTTGGAAACCCAAGGCCTCTTTCTCCTCCTTGAGAACCATTCTGTGGTTGGAGCATAGTGCTCCACACTGAACTGGCTTGGCTTGGGGGAAGCATACTTTATTACTTTTTTCTCTTTGTATCAAACTGAGGGGAGCTTCCTCTGATGTGGCAGAGACCTGGCAGCAGGGCCACCTCTGCTCAGAGCTCCAGAGCCGGTGGCTTCCACAGAGCAATTAACCTGAGGGCTGCCTGACCCTCACCTGGTGTCTCCATTGTCACTGTCTGCAGAGTCCTGGTCTTCTAATTAATGGAACAGGGATGGTTTTTATCGTACTAACAAAGGGATGGGGTGACCGGAGGCAGGTGAGTCTGGACTTAATGTGCTGGTTTGATTTGATTCACGACCTTTAATCCCCATTTTAAGCAGACGAATGAACAACTGTAATTGTGAGCTATGTTATTTTGGCCTGTATTTAACCTTTGACATTACCTCTAGGAGAGCGCCTAGCCTCCCCGGAGCCTCAGGAGGGGCTACTGTGCTTACTCATTGCATTCTCAGCCCCTCCCCTCCTCCCTGCCAGAGCTGACATTTTCAGCTGAAATGGAACATAGGGAAGAAAAGTAGGTAAAAGATTAAGATGCTCAGTAAAAACAAAACAAAACAAAAAAACAAAACAACCCCCCCCCCCCAAAGCTCCCTGTGGTTCCAGAAGGAGCTGCCACTTGGCTGGAATCACTTCAAAATTCTGGGACAAGTCCCCGCCAGTGATTGTTGGGGAGTGTTGAGGTTGACTTCACCTTACCCACGTCTCCCATCTCTTACTGTGGAACAGAAGTCAGAGGAGGCAAATGCTTAGATCAAGACCCTAGCAGGCTGAGGTTCAGGGTTTCCCTTGCCCAAGACTGGGGACCCAATTGTGGCAGATGACATCTGAGGTTTTCTAGATGTTTCTGAAAATTCCTCCTCACTCTTCAGATAGCCAAGATTTCTCCCTTCCTCTGGAAGGGAATGAGGATGCCTGCCTCCCCTAGCTGCCTTTTAACCAGGAGAAAAGCTCAAGTGGAACCATACTTCTCTCAGTAGAAAATGAGGGAAGCGATGGGCAAGAATTTGGCAACATCATGGGGCTTTCAAGTCAGCTTTCCAAGATGTCCTGTCCACCTGCTGATGTTCAGGAGACGGTTATTTCTTTTGCTTGTCTCATCAAAAGGTCTGTTTCCTGTAGGCAGAGCCTCCATACCACACTCCTCCACACCTCCCTCACTGAGCTTCTTTCTGATTCCCAGGAATTCCTCCACCTTCCCACACCCTGCTGGGGCCTTGTGTGTGTCCTTGTGTGTGTGCAAAAACTCTCTTTAGTTTGTGTTGTCTGAGGGCTGCATCATCTGAACTCCAGCTTACCTATCACCTTCTCTGAAGGGCCTTCCCCAGGGGAATGGCTCACACCCTCATTACGCTTCCACTGTGCACTGATGAAGGGGGTGGGGTGGGGCAGCCAGGCAGCTTCTACGAGATCACTCTTAGGATGCGGTTTCACTTGTGTGTGGTGAAAGACTGAAGGCATGTTTCCCATTTATGTGAGATGTGGTTCTGCAGCATAAAGTCATCAGGGTCCAAATCCTTTTTTTCTGGTGTCCTCACAGTCCCTTGTATGTTACTCTTATGTCCATGTCCTTGTCCTAGCCAGCAGGAGGGGACAAAGGTAAAGGGAGCACCTGCCTCTCCCTTTAAGGGGAGAACTTTATTTGGAGAATTTGATTCAGCCTGTTAGAGGCAAAGGAGTCTGGGAGATGTAGTTTTGAGATCCAGCCCTCAGGGGTCTAGCTAAGCTAGATTACAATGGAGGAGGAGGGTCGGTATGGGGGATTGTTTTTCTTTTCTGTTTTGGCATCAGCCCCAGACAGGTGCTGGCAGAAAGATAGCTTTCTGCATATGTCTGCTCACCCACCAGGTGACATGAAACTTAGTTCATTTTTTAGTTCATGAGTTGTCCTAGCAGCAGGAAAAATGGTGACTCCATATGTTAGTCTACCCACCACCTGAGAAAGTCAGTGCATAGGAAAACTTCTGGCTATTGCCAAGCTATCAAGTGACTGCCCCAGACACTGGCAAGGGTCAAAGCTGCCTCTGGCCATACACACTAGCCCAAGATCCACTAGCAGTGGCTACCTGGAACTGGTATCTCAGGACACCGAATTCTGTAGTCAAAGTAGTGTATGGTCTAGTTCTATGTCCGATGAATACTTTTTTTCTTTCATTATTTGTATTTCTATAGTCTACTCTAACTCCACTATAAACAATACTTGCCTGGCTTGGTAAGCCACAAAACAAAACAATAGGGGCTGGAGAGATGGCTCAGTGGTTAAGAGCACTGGCTGCTCTTCCAGAGGACCCAGGTTCAATTCCCAGCACCCACATGGCAGCTCAAGACTGTCTATAACTCCAGCGCCAGGGGTTCTGACACCCTCACACAGACATACATGCAGGCAAAACACCAGCGCAATACAACATACATAAAAAATAAAGATTAACAACAACTAAAACAGGAAGGAAAATAAACACTATGGAGTGTAAGAATTCAGGTATATTTTGATTTTTAAAATTAAGTATTTATTTTCTTAGTGTGTATGTGTGTGTGTGTGAGTGTGCCTACGCATACATGTGCACTTGTGCCATGGTGCATGTGTGGAGGTCAGAGGGCAGTTTTCTGGGGAGATGATCCCCTCCTTCCATCATGCATGGACTGGGGATTAGTCACAGGTTATTGGACTTGGTGGCCATCTCACCTGCCTTCAGTTGCATTTTGATTGAGACTTTGGGGCTAAATTTACTCAGATCACCCGTTCTCAGTGTAGACAAGGGACTGATGCTCTCCAGGCTGGATGTCAGAAAGCTGTGGAGAAAAGACAATGAAGTCTCTGCTCTGCTCAGCACAGGCAACACATTGCTTATTTTCAGCATTTATGGTTTAGCATGAAATGGCCCCCTTAGACTCCTGTGTTTCAACACTTGGTCCCAAGGTGGTGGTGCTGTTTGGAAAGGTTGTGGAACCTTTCAGAGATAGGGCTTGGCTGAGGGAAGTGGTCCCTGGGAGGTGAGTTTTAGGGTTTATCTCCTGACCCTATTTTTTGCCTGATTTTTTCTCTTCCTCCCTCCCTCCCTTCCTTCCTCCCTTCCTTTTTTCTTCCTTCCTTCCTTTTTTCCTTCTTGCCTTCCTTCCTTTCTTTTTTTCTTTCTTTCAAGACAAGTTCTCACTATGTAGCCCTGGCCATAGGACTTGCTGTGTAGGCCTAGTCTGTTTCTGCCTCTGGTCTGCAGCTGATGTGGCCAAGCGACCTCACACCCCTGCTGCTGGGGACAGGCCACTCCTTGCTTCATGAATGCAGGTGTGCCTTCCCTCCGCGAAACTACCAGCTAAAGCAAAGCCTCCCCCAGCTCAGTCACTTCCGGCGGGTACGTTTTCCCAGCAGCAAGAAAAGTTTTAAATCCATATATTATTATTTTACTATGTATTTTTATTTTAATGTGTTCTTTAATAATGGGCAATGTTTCTAATGTGCATACATTTGCATTTAAGAATAGTACCACATCAATACATCCATAATGCTATCATTTCAACATGTAATCAACATAAAAATTACTAATGAGGTATATTACATTCTTTTTTGCACTAAATCTTCAAAACCCAGTGTAATTTTACCTTTATACCATATGTTAATTTAGATTGTAAATTTTTGTCTGGAGTACTTAATAAGATTTAGATTTTATAAAATTCAAAAATTTACTTTCGTTGTGTGTCAGTGAGGTTAATTAGGGTTGTTTACAGGGTCATAGGTAGGAGATTTGTTATAGAAACAAGGACAAATTACCTGTGGCTAACCCCCTGAAGAAACTGTCTCTCCCTCCCCTAACAACCCATTAACTGCATATTGATTCTCAGGAAGGGGTGAGGCCTCATGAACCCCTCTCCCGACGAGATGTCAACACGTCCAGTCTTTTGCTGTCTTGTGCAGGTAAACACGGGTGCTGTGCATTCAAGAGTGAGACAGCTACAGCATGCCAGAAGACAGCATTCCACACGCCACCTTAGTTTCTCCTGAGATGTGGTCTCAGGCATCCCAAGCTGACCTTAAACTCGCTCTGTACCTGACAATGAATCTCACCTTTTTCGCCTCTACCTTCGGGGTGCCGGGTTCATGGCACTGACTTGGTATAGTACTGGGGATCTCACTCAGGGCTTTGTGTGTGCTGGGCAAATGCTCACAGGCTGAGCCTCAACCTGAGCCCCCAAACTGCAGATGAAAAGTAGACTTGCCTTCTTAAGTTTTGCAATAACGGAGTCAAGCACCAACATTTCCCCTTTAATATTTACATCCAACTTAACAAACCCATTTCATTTATTTTGGAAAGATTGAAACATATCACTTTCAAAACTATAACAGTTCAAGCCAGGCATGGTGGCACATGTCTGATATCTCAGCTTCAAGGACAACCTGGGCCATATGGTAAAATCCTGCCTCAAATCAACCAACCAACAAAAAGTATGCTAACTCCCAAGTCAGCTCAGCATTGCTAACATGAAACTCCAAGGGCTGTTGTGTCAACTGTACATCTAAATTTATTAATAGCAACAAAGTATTTCTTGCTATTTTTTATGGCCCATTTACACAGGGCTGTTGCTAAAATTAAAATCATGCATATTTGTGGCGACTGTCCTCTGATCCCCAGGTAAGCTTTATTGGGGTACACAATATATGACCATACATATTTGTATTGTAAAAAAAAAATCCGCTATTTTTATTAATGAAAGTTAAGAAATGACTTATTCCACCTCTCTAATCAGGCAGATATTTAAAAAGTCCTTCTCTGAAGGGGAGAAGGCTGATAGTTACTGATCCTACAGGTGAGTCAGTCTTTGTTGATTGTGTGGACACTGAACGTTTTTTATTTGTTAATGACCTCCCCCCAAGTGGATTCTAAGATCCTTGACATCAGCAATATGCCTTAAACCTCAGCCCCCAGGTACTGGGGGGGCCTTTGTGTAAAGCCCCAAGAAGGCTCTCTTTGTAGTGTCCTCTCACTGTGACTGTTCTTTACACGAGTTTCCGTGAGGAGAGGGGAAGTGAATCCTGTCTGTTCTCATCAGCAGGACCTGGTACCCCAGTCCACCCCCGTAGAAGCTGTCCAAGCAGTGTCAGAATGGCGGGGGGCAGGGGGGGAGTTTTCTGGTCGAGTCAGCGGGAGAATTGCCACTGGACTTCTCAGCATGTGTTTGAATACTGGATGCTCTGAAGTGGCTTACAGCAAATGACTTGGTGTGCCTTTGTTCACTTCAGTGTGTCCCAAACCTACACAGCTGCATTTCTTCAGCGTTACATGAAGAAGCCACGGATACAATGTATTTCATGCACGTGGAGTAATCTGGTTCCTGTGAGTACTGTACTCAAGCTTAACATTCGGCCATATTTCTCAGAAATCCACTCTTTTCTCCAGCAACACTTAGTGAGGTGGTAAAGAGCCAATGGTGGGCAATGCTGGCCTTCCGAGAGGTCTCCATCAGATGAGGTCCACATTCATGCTGCACACTGCTGTCAGTCAACCCTCCTCAGGCATTGCCATGGCAATGCCGTCTTTCTTCTCAACATCTTCCTCAACTCCCATGGCTCACCAGTGAGTCCCCACTTCTTTTCCAGTCCCACAGTCCTCTTTTTCTGACTGCAACATGTGACTCTTGGGCACAGGACCTTTTCAGAGGGAGAGCATGCTGTTGTCCAGAGTGCACAGACCCTTCTGTTCTTGCTCATCCTGGCCATTCTGACTTGCCTCTGGATGAAGACCAGCCATTATCAAAGGCATTGCATGAATGCCTTCTCCTTCATGACCTTTTGTTGAGCTAACTCATCTGGGTGCATTTAAAGTTTATTGTCTGAGAATTTTACACACACACACACACACACACACACACACACACACACACACACACA
>CABHPR010147542.1:7521-37033 GCA_902168415.1 Peromyscus melanophrys
CAATCCCAGGGAGTGGTGGTAGAGAGCAGAAAGGTATATAAGGCGTGAAGAAACTTGAGGCATTTGCCCTGGAGAGGCCTTTGGCCTGGAGAAGCCTTTGGCCTGGAGAAGCATGTGGCTGGTTAAGCATTCAGGCTTCTAACAGCAGTTCAGCTGAGACCCATTCTGGATGAGGGCTCGGGGCATCCAGTCTGAGGAAACAAGACCAGCTGAGGATCCAGCGAGGTGAGATAGCTGTGGCTTATTCTGTCTCTCTGACTTTCCAGTGTTTGCCCCAATAACTGGCCTCAGGTTTGTTTTTATTAATAAGAACTTTTAAGATTCATGCTACAATTTGGCTGTGGGGTCTGCATTTGTTTCCATCAGTTGCTGGATGAAGGCTTTCTGATGGCAGTTGGGATAGTCAGCAATCTGATCATAGAAAATGGACAGTTCAGGTTGCATATCCACTGTTGCTAGGAGTCTTAGCTGGGGTTATCCTTGTACATTCCTGGGAGTTTCCATTGTATCAGGTTTCTATCTGACCCAGAAATGCTCCCCATTTCCAGTAATCTCTTTCAATACTGCCCCTCTCCATCCACCCCCCCATTTTACTTTTTAAATTTATTCTTCGCTCATGCATTACATCCCTACTGCAGCCTCCTCTCCCTCCTCTTCTCCAGTTCCCCCCACCAACTTTCCTCTCCGAATCTACTGCTCCTGCATTTCCCTTAAGGGAAATATAGATATAGATATACACACACATATGAACTGATCATGGCATAACAGGTTATAAAAAGGTACAAACAGCCTTGATATGGACACTTTTTAATCATTGGGTAAACAGTAGTAACATCCTTTGGAAATTATTTGCTTTTTAGCTGATTTCAAGGCACAGTGTTCCTAATCTTGAGCTATTTTGCTGTTTTTCAAATTCCCTATTACAAAGCCCCTAGGCCCAGCCCTCCATGGGGCCTTTGAGGACACTTTGAAACAATGGCTTGTCTCTAAAATGGGGAAAGGCTAGTTAATCCTGATTCTAGAGCTGGCTTTCCAGTAAGCTAAAGCAACATATGACAGTCTAACAATATAATGTATATTGCAGAGAAGCATGGAGAATTTTTAAAATCTTTTGGGGAACTTAACACTAAAGGTATCTCTTCCAAAGCTTTTCCTTTTATTGAAAGTGCTTGATAATTAATTCAACCCCTTTATTTATTCTAAATGTATTCAAAGTTTATACTTACTTATAATTTTCTCCTATTAGGTTATGTGGTTTAGCAATTTGATTTTGCCTGTGGCATCAAATTTGTTGACAAATAATTGTTCATGGTACTTTCCTATAATACTTTTAAAAAATATGTAGGAATGTACAATTGTCATTTCTGATTTTAGTAACTTAGGTTTTCTTCTGTTTTCTTAATGTATCCAACTTCCTGTTTTCATCATCAATTTTGAAGAAACAATTTTTATCCTTTATTTTCTATAATCCTATACTAATTGATTGATTGATTGGTTGATTGATTGGTTGATTGATTGATTGATTGATTGATTGGAGACACAATCTCAGGTCATACAAGATGACCTCATATTTGCTAAGTAGGAGGATACAGACTTGAACACATGAGCTCTTGATCTTCCTCCTACCTCAGCTTCTCATGGGCTGGGATGACAGGACTATGCCATGACACTTGATGTCTACTTTAGCTATTTGCGCTCTGACTTATCAAGATGACAGCTTTGTTTTTATTTTTATGCTCCCTTAAATTTCAGGGCTCTGTTTTATTTGAAATCATTCTTCTTTGCTCCATCATTTATTTTTCCTTGTCTGACTCCATTTGATATAAGCATGTAAAGTTATAAATATTTCTGTTGTGGTGGTTTTGTAACATCATAATTTTTTGTAAATTATACTTTTATTTACATGTGACATAAGGTATTTCATATGCATATTTCACTTCTGTTAATTTTGACTCATTAGTTAGGAGGACATATTATTGAATATCTATACTTTTGTGTTTTTCCAGTTTTCTTTCTGTCATTTTATAGTCTCATTCCATTCCAATTTGTAAATTACTTAGGATAGCAATATTTTAAAATTTATTAAGACTAGTTTTATGACCTAACATTAGGTTGGCCCTGAGGAATCTTCCATGCTTGAGAAAAATATTGCTTTTCCTGTTCATGAACATAGTGTTCTGCAAGAAGTTTTAGAGTCACATGATGATGTAGTATATTATTTAAGTTTCCTAGCTAAATGTCTCTGTAGTTGTTATTTACATTATTAAATGTGGATGTTGACCTTCCCAACTATTATTGGAGAGCTAGTTATTTATCTCATCTCTTTTGTCAACATTGGCTTAGTATACTTTGAGCACCACAGATTAGTTTACAAACTTTATTATTTTATTTTATTTATTTATTTATTTATTTATTTATTTATTTATTTATTTATTTATTTGGTTTTTCAAGACAGGGTTTCTCTGTGTAGCTTTGTGCCTTTCCTGGAACTCACTCTGTAGACCAGGCTGGCCTCGAACTCACAGAGATCCGCCTGCCTCTGCCTCCCAAGTGCTGGGATTAAAGGCGTGCGCCACCACCGCCCGGCTTATTTTTGTTTTTTTAATGTTTTATTTTAACTCATATGTATGGGTTTTTGTCTGCATAGCACATGTGTGCCTTCTAGAAGAGGATGTCAAAGCCCCTGGAGTTACAGATGTTGTGAGCCATCATGTGGATAGTGGGAACTGAACTTGGGTCTTCTGCAAGAACCGCAAGTGCTCTTAACCTCTGAGCCCCATCGCTCCAGCCTTATTTTGGTTTTTCAAGACAGAGTTTTTCTGTGTAACAACCCTGGCTGTCCTGGAACTCACTTTGTAAACCAGGACGGCCTCAAACTCACAGAGATCCACCTATCTCTGTCTATTGAGTGCTGGGATCAAAGGTGTGTACCATTACACCCAGATAAACATTAATTTTTGATGAACTGATACTTTTTCAAAATATGTGCTTTTGTTCTTATAACCATGTAAAGTTACATTTTCATGAGGGATTCCATCACCTCCTCTGAGCAGCAGCCCCAACCTGCTGCTCAGCCTTCCAAGGTTCCCTAAATCCTGAGGGGAGTGATTTAATGAAGACATTCCATTTAGGACTGAATGTTGCAAGGTCTCTCACTCTCCACATTGTTCAGTAGTGGGTTTCTGTACTTGTTCCCATCTATTTCAAAAGAAGATGATCTGATGATGGCTGAGCAAGGTAGAATCAAGCAAAGGGATGGTTATGGAGAAGCATAGTCCCCTATGGGTTGGGCAGGAATTTGTGAGACAGTCCTACATGCTGTTTAACCAGACCCAGGACATGCTGCATAGGTTTTATGGAAAGAATTCTTCCAATGCCCACGGGTGCTTGGATTACAAAGGGAAGCCAGCAGATACAGTCTATGAGCAGATGGAAATCTACAGGAAAGCAATGTTACAAAACTTCACCAATTGCCACACCAAGGTTTACCATGTGGCTGCTCACAGGACTCTGAATGATGAGGTGGTGGTCCAAATGATCACACAGCAACAATCAGGCTATGCAGAGATTTATACAGACCTTTGTCCTTGCTCCTGAGGGCTCTGTTGCCAACAAATTCTATGTTCATAACATCTTCAGATACCAAGATGAGGTCTTGGGGGCTTTGTCACCGAGCCTAAGGAGGAATCTGAGGAAAAAATAGGAACCTGAAAAAAAAGACTGCAGACATCTGAGGTCATGCCTGATGATTCTGAAACTTTCTATGATCAGACTGCCAGCAGTGATTTGGTGGAGCATTTGGAAAATCCTGTTGTGGAGCTGGAGCCAGAACCAGAGATGCAGCTGGACTGGGAACTTGTGTCCAACATCCAAGGAGACACGCCTGAGCCTGCAGTAGAGGAAGCTGCTTCTGAGGATGTGCAGAAGAGCACTTTCCCAGCCCCAGTGGACTTCACCCCAACACAGGAGGACTTGAGAAATTTTTCTTGAGTATTTGTGACAAGTAAGAATCTCCCTTTCAGTGGAGCTGTTCCAATGATCGGGACATTACCTCATGTGGTCTAAGTGCCACCTTCACAGCCCTTACAGAAATCTAAGCCAGAATCTCAATTTCCACCACAAAGGCCTCAGAGAGATCAGGGAGTTCAAGAGGAATGGATAAATATCCCTCCTTAGAAGGAGCCCTCATCAATCTGAGAGGCTAGTAAAACAGGCCTAGTGGAATCTTGATGGATGGTAAGGCACACGGTGACAGTCACCAACTCTAAATCAGGAACCTGCCACATGAGGCTGACAACTCAGAACTGATGGAATTTTTTCCAAAATTATGGGAAAGTGGTGGAGCTGCACTTTAACAGTGCTGGGAAGTTATCGAACTTTGGTTTTGTTGTGTTTGATAATTCTTGAGCCTGTTCAGAAGGTGTTTAACAATAGGCCCATCATGTTCTGAGATGCAGTTGTCTGGATGTGGAAGAGAAGATCCATGTTGCCAGGGAAGGTGGTCTCAGGAATAATGGCCTTCATGGCCCCAGAGGCTTGGTAGTAGACTGGACCAAGCAGTGGAAGAGGGGCCCTCATCAGGAAGGCATGATGTAAAAACCAGGGTTTGCCATGGGCAGGAGGATTGCAATTCCAAGGCAGTGAATTACTTGGCCCTGATCTCCACACAGCACAGAGCCCTGGCTCCTGCAGAACGGTGAAACCATTCAGCCAGCCTTTGGTGCCTCAACATAATCTGCTATAAACTGGTTTGGTTTGTACAGGTTGAATTTCACTTGTGTTCATGCTGTGTGCCCCATTACCCCACCTTTTTACTGCTCTGACCTTTTAGCCCTTCCCTTCCTGCTTTCTGGAATGATACTTTAGGAGGAATAGATATTTAAAGAAGAGGGAAGACTGACCTTCCTGCTCACGATACAGACTGGAGTTTAACAGCCATTTCCCTAGGAGTGCATCTTGCTTTTCACTAATAGTGGATGTTTCATTTCTTGGGAGACACAGGATTTGATAAAAATTTTGGAAGCAAGAAAAAAATCCATATTATTTGTCAGATGTCAGTACTCCCTTCTTATGTTGGAAAAGTTCCTTTTGGCAACTGCTGCTGGGTCCCTGCTAGTGTGACTAACTGAATAAAAGTTGTTTCCAGAACTTTGTCCTATTGACTTGTCATTAGCAAACAGTTCCAAATTTCCATTTATACCATTGGATTTTAGTGATGTAGCCCGTTGATGTCTAGAAGACAGCTAAAGACTTTTGTTTTGGACTATTACAGGTTGTTTTGTTTTGTTATTCTTGATTTGTTTTTTAAATTTTGTTTTTGAGGTTGAGATTTTCATGTTTTATTTGTATTTTTTAAAAAAAGAAAAGGAACAAAAAGTCCCCACAAGAAAATAAACCTGCCAAAATCTGATAACAAAACCAAGTAAAACTGTGCCTTCTATTTATCTTTGATTCCATTTCCGGCAATTGTTTAAAGAAAACTAATAAAGATTCTATATTTGTGTTAGAAAAATGTTACATTCATTGGATGTTAGTATATCTTCCTCAGCTTTCTCATGGGTACTATTTTCAGCTACAATTTTAATTCTTTTCCTTTGTATATCCTTACTGGTAAAGTAAATCCTTTATGTAAAGTAGGCCACTAGATCATTTTTTTTATTCATTCTTCTAATGTATGTCTTTATATTAGGGATTCAAATCTATTTAATTTTAAAGTACATATTAATAGAGATTCAATTTTCCATTTTATTGTTTATTTTTTGTATACTGCAAATATATTATTCCTTATTTCTTATTTTACTGATTTTTCAAATTTGATTTTCCATAGTGGATTTGGTTTTTCCTTCTCTACATATTCTGTATACAATTTTCTATGGCTGTCATGATGCTTACATATTTTTTATAATTTATACTCCTATTTTGCTGTCCATTTTATGCAATTTCTGTCATAACTTATATATATATAGTATAATAGGTATTCATTAACAAATATTTATAATTTTCTATACATTTTTCTATACAAAACAATCAAAACCCACAAAAACAAAACAAAACAAAACAAAAACAAAAACAAAACACATGGTTAAGGCTGGGGCTGGAAAGATAGTTTGGGTGGTAAAAGTTAACTTTGCAAGACTGAATTCCTAAACCAAGGTAGAAAACAAAGACAGCAGGATCATCCATAAGCCACTTAGCCTGAAATACACAGCAGAGAAGCATAAACATCAGGAAAAACCTTGCCTTGAGAAAATGGAAGGCAAGATCCAACACTTGGACTTGACCTCTGACCTCTACACTTATAATATGGCAAGCAATCTTCCAAAAACAAAAATAAATAAGTAAAAAAACACAAAATAAGCTGGGCGGTGGTGGCGCACGCCTTCAATCCCAGCACTCGGGAGGCAGAGGCAGGCGGATCTCTGTGAGTTCGAGGCCAGCCTGGGCTACCAAGTGAGTTCCAGGAAAGGCGCAAAGCTACACAGAGAAACCCTGTCTCGAAAATCCAAAAAAAAAAAAAACACAAAATAAATGAAAATTAATAGATAGTGAAATTAAAATCTTAAGTTATGAAGAGCTGCCCATGTTTTTACTTTTACTAGAGATTTATATTTTTCCACTACATTCTAGAATTCTACAATTTTAACCTTAACATTTCTTCATCCCTTTTGAAGGACACTTTTCCACATATAAATTTTTGGTTACTTATTTTTCTTTAAAAACATTAAAAATATAAACCACATTTGTTTGTCCTCCAAAACTGCTAGAGAAAATTTTGCCAATAGTCATTTTGAGAATGCTTTTACTGAAAAATAACTCCACTATTTTCAAAGTATTCTATTGTCTATGTGTTTTCATATAGTTATTGTATTTGTTACTTTTCTGTTGATACAATAAAACACCAGGACCAGGGCAACTTATGGAAGACTTTGCTTCCACTTAAGTTTCTAGAGGATTAAGAATCCATCATGAGAGGGAGTCATAGAATTCCTTCATTTGCCTGAGTTCCAAATTCCTCAAACAACCCCCACAAAAATTACTTCACTATGCTCATTCTGGGTCAAGAAAATGAATTAGAAACAGCTGTTGACTCCTTGAACTAAAAACTATGCAGTATGAGAATAACAGTAAGAAAAAAATTTCCAGCAATTTTTCTATTATTTCATGTCTGATTTTTATTACTTTAGCAAACAACTTGCCACCACAGACCTTTGACTATTATGCAAGTGCTAGTTATTTTTCTTTTCTTTCTATATGAAGAAGAATTTACTTTTGATTTTACTTTTATTTTTGAGTGGAAGAAGGATTTATTTTTAGCTCTTTAAAATTTCTTTTGGGATCCCCTGCTTCACTAGAGGACATGTGGCCACCAGAACTCCAAGTAGGTTGTCCACCCTCAGACCTCCTCCATTCTCTCAGTGTACCCCCAACACTATCCTAAATCCACTTTCCCCTCCTCACCACTATCTCTCAGCCCCCAACTCAGGAAAAGAACATCATGCTTGACAAGAAGTCATTCCCTACTCCAGAATTTCAAATAGCTGCCAACCCACAGACCTCCCCTACTCTCTGGGTGCCCCCCACATCAATCCCTGCTCCCCTCCTCATCAACATGCCCCAGCCCCCGAATCAGAAGTCTCTCTGCTTGACCAGAGGCCAAGGCAGCCTCCAGAAGTCCAGGTAGGCCAACTGCCAGTAGACTCCTCCCCATTCAGTGCCCCCGACTACTCCTTATTACCATGTCCCCGACTCCATCTTGGGCAGAAGCCTCTGCTCAACCAGAGGCCACACTAGCCCCCAGAAGACTAAGAAACAACCGAGGTGGAGACCCCTTGCTCAACTACAGGCCACACTGGCCAGAAGACCAAGGAGGAAACAAAAATCAAGGAACAGAACACTCATCCAACAAAGACAAACTCAGAAATAAGCACCTAGACATATAATTACCACAAATCCAGATACCTAGGTGCCAAAAACCATCAGCCAAGGCACTATGTCACCAGCAGATCTCATCTATCCTACTTCACCAAAGCCCTCAATATTCCAACACAGCTGAAATACAGGAAAAAGACCTTAAAACCAACTTTATGAAGATGATAGAGGTCCCTAAAAAGGAAATGAATAAACCCCTTAAAGAAATCAGTAATGTTTATGTTTAGGTACTGGTATCTTTTTGCTGAAAAATGTTCTAAGTGTTGGCTTTAAAGTAAATTTATCTTTAGTACGATAGTTAAATGAAAATTATAGGGTTCAACTGCAGAGATGTTTTTATAAAATACTTGGTAAAAGTAATGTTTTCTAGCTTTTACAGTACATATGTATGGTAACTTTAATATCCATGACAGTTAATGCAATTATTTCATCACTTTGAAAATGCTATTTTTATGTCAGTTCAAGCAGGTATTTTCATGTTGTTGCAAAGTGACACATTTTGATGGCTTCTTGATAAAGTGATAGACATTTTGTAGCTTTTTAGAAACTTTGTACACATAGGGCATCAATGAAAAATAAAGAAAATAAAAGTATGAAAAAAGAGTGGGGTAAAAGTTGGAGGACTAACTAAATCCTTTAAAGAGAGCTAAGAAAACAAACAAGTAAGTGGAAGAAAATGAATAAAACAGTTCCAGACCTGAAATGGAAATAGAAGTAATAAGAAAATACAAATTCAGGAGAGTCTAGAAATGAAAAATCTAGGTAAGTAAACAGGAACTATAGAGGCAAGCTTAACCAAGAGAATACAAGAGATGGAAGAAAGGATCGCAGGCATTGAAGATGCAACAAAAGAAACAGATACATTGGTCAAAGAAGAAGACATTAAATCTAAAAAATTCCTGACACAAAACATGCAGGAAATCTGAGACACTATGAAAAAAACCCAAGAATAATAAGAATAGAGGAAGGAGAAGAGTCCCAGCTCAAAGGCCCAGACATTATTATCAACAAAATCTTAGGAGAAAATGTTCCTAACCTAAAGAAGGAAAGGCCTATAAAGATACAAGAAGCATACAGAACACCAAATAGATTGGACAATGGACTGGGTGGCTTTGTGTGTCAACTTAACACAAGCTATAGAGTCATCAGAGGAAGGAGCCTCAGCTGAGGCAATGCCTCCTTGAGATCCTACTGTAAGGCATTTTCTCATTTAGTGATCAGTGGGGGAGGGTCCAGCCTATTGTGGGTGGTGCCATCCCTGGGCTGTTGGTCCTGGGTTCTATAAGAAGGTGGACTGAACAAGCCATGGGAAGCAAGCCAGTAAGCAGCTTCCCTCCATGACTTCTGCATCAGCTCTTGCCTTTGAGAACCTGCCGTGTTTGAGTTCCTGTCCTGACTTCCTTCAGTGATGAACAGCAATACTGAAGTATAAGTCAAATAAACCTTTTCATCCCAAACTTGTGTGATGGTCATGGTGTTCCATCACAGCAATAGAAACTCTAACTAAGACAGACCAGAAAAGAAAGTCCATTTGCGACATAATCAAAACACTAAACCTAGAGAACAAAGAAAGAATATTAAAAGCTGCAAGGGAAAAAGAGCAAGTATAAAGGAAGACTTATTACAATTACACCTGACTTCTCGATGGAGACTCTAAGATCCAAAAGGACCTGGACAGATGTACTGCATACACTAAGAGGCCACAGATGCCAGTCTATACTACCATACCCAGAAAAACTTTCAATCACCATACATGGAAAAAATAAGATATATCGTGGTAAAGTCAAATTTAAACAATATCTACAAATCCAGGCATACAGAAGGTACTAGAAGGACAACCTCAACCCAAGAATGTCAACTACATCCATGAAAACACAAGAAACAAATAATCTCACATTAACAAAACCAAAAGAAGGCAAGCACACAAGCACACAAGCACACACACACACACACACCACCACCACCACCACCACCAACACCACCACCACCACCACCACTAGCAACAACACCAACAACAAAATAACAGAAATTAACAATCATTTGTCATTGACGTCTCTCAATATCAATGAAATCAATTCTCCAATAAAATAACTAACAGTAAGGATACGAAAACAGTATCCACCTGCTGCATACAAGAAACAGATATCTACAGCAAAGGTAGCCATTACCTCAGAGTAAAGAGTAGGAAAAAGATTTTCCAAGCAAATGGACCTAAGAAGCAAGCTGTTTTGGCCATTCTAATATTTAACAAAATAGATTTCAAGCCAAAATTAATCAAAAGAGATGAGGACAGACACTTCATACTCATGAAAGGAAAAAAAAATCCACCAAGATGTTTCACTTCTTAACATTTATGCCCCAAATTCAAGGACAATAAAATTCATAAAAAAAAATTACTAAAACTTACACAACACATTGACCCTCACATATCACATAACACATCTGTAACAGACTCTTTCTTTTTGGGCCACCAACCAGCTCCCAAATCATGACACAGAGATTTATTATTACTTTTGAATGCCCAGCCTAGCTCAGGCTTGTTTCTGGCTAACTCTTTTAACTTAAATTAACTTGTTTCTCTTTATCCACCTTTTGCCTTGGGGCTTTTTACTTTTTGTTCCTTCTGTGTGTCTTACTTTCACTGCTTCTCACATCTGGACAGCCAACAGCTGCCTGGCTTCTTGCCCTGGGCGTATCCCTCGATCTTTCCTCCTCCTTCTCTTCTTTTGTTCTTTTCCCAAGTCTAAATTTCTTCTCCTATATATTCTCTCTGCTGCCAGCCTTGCTTTATCCTTCTTCTGCCTAGCTATTGTCTGTTCAGCTCTTTATTAGACTAATAAGGTATCTTAGGCAGGCAAGGTGAAACAAATGTAACATATTTTTACATAATTAAAGCAATATTCTACAACACATATATACAGAACATCTCACCAAATACAAAAGAATATACCTTCTTCTTAGCACATCACAGAACTTTCTCCAAAGTTAAGCACATCCTCGGTCACAAAGCAAGTCTTAACAGATACAGGAAAATTTGAAACAACCTCATGCATCCTATCAGACCACTACATGTCAAAGCTGGATTTCAACAAAAACAGAAACAACAAAAAACTTACATTCTACTGAATGAAAACTGGATCAAGACAGAAATAAAGAAATTTAAAGACTTTCTAGAATTCAATGAAAATGAATACACAACATACCCAAACTTATGGGGCACCATGAAAGTCAATGCTAAGAGGAAAGTTCATAGCACTAAGTGTCTACACGAAAAGGGAGAGATCTCATACTATCAACTTAACAGCACATCTGAAAACTCTAGAACAAAAAGAAGTAAGCATACCCAATAGGAGTAGATGAGTAGATGAGAGGAAATACTCAAAATGAGGGCTGAACTCAATAAAATAGAAACAAAATGAACAAAACAAAGAATCAATAAAACAAAGAGTTATTTCTTTGAGAAAACCAACAAGATAGACAAACCTTTATGCAAACTAAAAGACAGAAATAGAATATTCAAATTAATAAAATTAGAAATGAAAAGGGGGACACATCAACAGACACCGGGGAAATCCAAAGAATCATAAAGTCCTACTTTAAAACCTGTACTCCACAAAATTGGAAAACCTAAAAGAAATGGATAATTTTAATACCACTTACCAAAGTCAAATCAAGATCAGATAATTTAAATACACCTATAACCAATAAGGAAACAGAAGCAGTCATTAAAAGTCTCTCAACCTAAAAAAAAACCCAGGGCCAGATGGTTTAAGCACTGAATTATACCAGACATTCAAAGAAGAACTAACATTACTACTCCTCAAATTATTCCACAAAATAGAGACTGAAGCAATACTGCCAAATTCATTTTATAAGGTCAGAGTCACCCTGATACACAAACCACATAAAGATTCAACAAAGAAAGAGAATTACAGACCAATTTCTATTATGAACAAAGATACAAAAATATTAAATACAATATGCACAAATACTTGTAGCACAAATCTTAAAAGGTCTTATTAATAAAAACAAACCTGGAGCCAGGTATTGGAGTGAACACTGAAAGATCAGAGAAGCAGAACAAGCCACAGCCAACCTCACCTCGTCAATTCCTCACCTGATCTTGTTTCCTCAAGACTGAAAGCTTCTGAATCCTCACCCAAAAGGATCTCAGCTGAACTGTTGCTAAAAACCTCAAAGCTTAAAAGCCCCTAGTTCCTGGTCCTCAGGCCTTATATACCTGCTGCTTCCTGCTATCATTCCCTGGGATCAAAGGTGTGTGGCACCATGCCTGGCTGTTTCCATTGTGGCCTAGAATCCAGATGAATCTCTGCCTCTGGAATGCTAGGATTAAAGGTGTGTGCTACCACTGCCTAACCTCTATGTTTAATATAGTGGCTGCTCTGTTCTCTGACCCTCAGGTAAGGTTACTCACAAACAGAAAGCATCTATACTCACAAATAGAAAACACAATACTCACAAACAGAAAGTGAAATACTCACAAATACTAAATACAATACTCACAAACAGAAAGTATCAGTATTTGCAGATGATATGATAACATGACTCAAAAATTATACCAGGGAACTTTTACAGCTGATAAACACCTTCAGCGAAGAAGCTGGATACCAGATCATCTAAAAAATCACTAGTCCTCCTATATACAAATGACAAAGAGTCTGAGAAAGAAAACAGGGAAACAGCATCCTTCAAAATAGAAACAAACAATATATAACAACTTGGTGTAACTCTAAGCAAGTGAAAGACTTGTATGACAAAAACTTCAAGTATTCAAAGAAAGAAATTGAAGAAGGTATCAGAAGATGCAAAGATCTCTCCTGCTCATGGATTGGTAGAATCAATATAGTAAAAATAAATGGCCATCCTACAAAAGCAATCTACAGATTCAAAGCAATACTTGTGAATTCCAACATGATCTTTGCACACTTTGAAAGGATAATACTCAAATTCATATGGAAAAATAAAAGCCCAGTATAGCTGAACAATAAAAGAACTTCTGGAGTTACCACAATCACTGATTTCAGGTTGTACTACAGAGCTATAGTAATAAAAACTGCATGATATTGGCATAAACACATAGCCAGTTTTATCAATGTAATCAAATCAGAGACCCAGATCCAAATCCCCACACCTATGGACACATGATTTTGATGAAGAAGCCAGAAAGAAACACTGGGAAAAAAAGTGCATCTTCAACAAATGATGTTGGTCAAACTGGATGTCTGTCTGTAGAAGAATGTAAATAGATCCATATTTTTTCACCCTATTCAAACCTCAAGTCTAAGTGGATCAAAGTCCTCTAAAGAAGATGAGATACACTATACATGATAGAAGAGAAAGTGGGGAATAGCTTTGGAGCATTGGCACAGGTGACAATTCCTTGAGCAGAACACTGATAGTGCAGACACTAAGATCAACATTAAATAAATGCGACCTCATGAAATTGAAAAGCTTCTGTAAGGCAAAGGACACCATCAATAGGACAGACAAAACAGCAGCCTACAAAATAGGAAAAAAAATTACCAACTCATGCTGTGGGATAATGCTTTTGTACACTGGTTTAATAAAATGCTGATTGGCCAGTAGCCAGGCAGGAAGTATAGGTGGGATAAGCAGATGAGGGGTATTCTAGGAAGAGAAAGGACAGAATCAGGAGTTGCCTGCCAGACACAGAGGAAGCAAGATGACAAGGCAGAAATGAGAAAAGGTACCAAGCCACGTGGCTAAAGATAGATAAGAATTATGGGTTAATTTAAGTGTAAGAGCTAGTCAGTAATAAGCCTGAGCTAATGGCTGAGCACTTATAGTTAATATAAGCTTCTGGTCTAATATCCAAAATGTATAAAGAACTCAGGAAATTATATATAAAATAGGGACTTACCCAATTTTTAAAAATGTGGTACAGATATAAATAGAGAATTCTCAATAAATCAATCACAAGTAGCTGAGAAACACTTAAAGAAATGTTCAATATCCTTAGCTTCCAGGAAAAAGCACATCAAAACTACTTTGAGATTCCATCTTACACTTGTCTGATGGATAAGATTAAAAAGCACATCCTTAGCTTGTAAGAATGTGGAACAAGGGAACAGTCCTTCACTGCTGGTGGGAGTGTAAATTTATACAGCCACTATGAAAATCAATATGGCAATTCCTCAGAAAATTGGTAACGGATCTAGCTCAACCCCCAGTTATACCACTCCTGGGTATACTTCATCCTACCACAAGGACACTTGCTCAACTACGTCCATAGCAGCTTTATTTGTAATATGCAGAAACTGGAAACCACCTAGATGTCCCTCCATTGAAGAACAGATAAAGAAAATATGCATTTACACAATGGAGTATTACTCAGCTGTTAAAAAAAATGACAGCATGAAATTTGAAGACAAATGGAACTAGAAAAAAATTGTCCTGAGTGAGATAACCCAGACACAGAAAGACAAACAGGGTATGTACTCACTTATAAGTGGATATTAGCAATCCACAGACCCAAAAAGACCAAGAAACAAGGAGGGCTCTAGGGGGTTGGGGGATAGATCTCCCTGGAAAAATGAAATAGAAAAAATTTTGTGCTTGGACTAGGAGCAAGTGGGGATGCGACTAGGAGGAATCCAGTTGGAAGCAGGATGGAGAGAGAGAGAGAGAGTACTCAGAGAAGCAATTGGAACTGGAGGGCACTTGGGAAGGGGTTCTGTGTAATTGGAGGGCACCTAGGGTTGAGGACACCAGGAGAGCATGGCCTGAACAATCAACTAAACATGGTTCTTGGGGGCTCACAGAGAATGAAGCATCAAATGGGGAGCCTGCGTGAGTCTGCACTAAGTCCTCTGCATATGTTACTTTTGTTGGCTTTGTGTTTTGGGAGGGACTCCTGACAGTGGGATTGGGATGTCTCTGACTCTGCTGCCCTCTGGTACCCTTTTCCTCCTACTGGATTGCCTCGCTCAGCTTTAATGTGAGGATTTGTGCCTGGTCTTATTGTGTTTTTTTTTTTTTTTCTGTGTTCAGTTGATGTCCCTGCAAGGCCTGTTCTTTTCTGGGGGAAGACTGGATGAGGGAGTGGATCTTGAAGACAGGGAGAAGTTGAGGGAGGGGAATCTATGGTTCGGATGTACTGCATGAGAAAAGAATAAGTAAAAATTTCTTTTTGCATACAAGATTTGGTCCTTTGTTTATTCTTTCTGTGAAACACTGAGAGATTCCTAGTCCACTCATCCTCAGATGTCACTTCACTTGTATAGCTATTTTTTAAGACTCAAAAAAAAAACTTCTCAACATTGATTATTTGTTCAAAAGATGATTTTCAATATGGCTCTATATGAGAGGCATAGTTATCAAAATTATTCTATTACCAGTATCAGTATGTTCCTGAATAAGTTAGACTCATTTGATCTTAATGTGCCCTCTCCTCTTTCTTCATACCTTTTACTCAGCTAGTACACCATCCAACAAACATTTCACTGGAAGTTATCTAGTACTAATCAATTATATCTCCAGGTTAGATTCTTCTGTAGTTGTTTACTCTGAGTTTTAATCATTAATATGATAGCAAATGTTGGTCAGATTGTTGCAGAGGCAAATGAATTCACACCACACATGGTTTACTCTCCTAAACTCAAATCATGACAAGCAATAATCACAACTACACCAGCACAAACACTGGCTAATAAAATAAATGTTTTCTTCATATGCAGAAATAATATTATTGATCAAATTATGTCTCTTAAATATTTAAAATTCACCAACATAACCCACTCCCAGGTTCAGGGAACATTATGGAGAAGAAGGATTCGAAAAGGCAAGAGTCAAATGTCAGGAAAGAGGGCTGGCCATGAAACACTATCTTGTGAGTATGATATAGCCAGGGATAGTATGAATTTAGAAAAATTGTTTGCCTACATAGGACTGGTACAAGACCAAGCCAGAAAAATAGAATAATAGATGGAAGGGGGACATATGCAGCCCTATCTAGAGGAGCTGATGACAGCAGAAGCCTGCTGGAGGAGAGGAAGTCACTAGATTCAGCTTCTCATGTTCCATTGGATGCCTTTACACCTATGCCCACTCAAGAAGTCCTGGTTAAACTTAGGGTCCCAAAACAAAAAACAGAACAAACAAACAAACGAACAAGCAAACAGAAAATCCAAAAATGGAAGGAAGGAGTGTGGGTAGGACTGAGATGAAGATAAGAAAGAGTAGCATGATGAGAGTGGCCAGAATTAATTAAATGAATATATGAAATTTTCAAAGAATAAATGCATTTTAAAAGCTAATATTCCTTTCCTTTTAGATTTATTTTTATTTTGAATTATATGTTTCCACCTGTGTTTTATATGTGTATACACATGAATGCAGGTATCCATGGATTCTAGAAACAGGCATAACATCCCTTGGAGCTGGGATTATAGGCAGTTGTGAGCTGCTTGACGTGTAGGTTTTCTACCAGAGCAGTACCTGTTCTTAATCACTGGGATATCTCTCCAGCCTCTCAAAGTTAATATTTCTCATTCAATGATAATCAGGAGATAATTATCATTGTCCAAACTATTTTATTTTATTATTCCATATCTTCCATAGTCTGTATTCATATAACTAAAGGACCATTAAATAAATTAATATCCTAAACTCTAACAATTATTAGTACAGCTGTAGTATAAATTTTCCATCCTGCTCTAAATATATATATTTTCCCTCAATATTTTCAACTACTGTATACTACTGGTGACTTTTCTATGCTTCACACTTTTTCTTTTGCATGCCTACAGATTTTTAAATTCTTGTGCTATTGCTTAAGTATCATAGAGAATTTCATCTGCACAAATCTCAAAAATCAATAGCAGTGCAGTTTTCTATTGAAAGAAGTTTTGGCTGTAAATAGAATATCAAAATAAACACAAAAGGAAAGAAATATATATACATTAATGTGTTTAAAATTATTAAAGGTCATCTCATCATATAGGCACCATCTTAAGACTACTTTAATCTTAATGTATATATTGTGAAGAATTTTGTTCATCTTACTTAATGTTGGAAAATTTCATATTTTCTGAAAACATAGTAGACCTCTTCATTAAACTCAAATCAGAATAAAATTTTTTTTCTGCAAAATTCCTGGCCAGTGGGATTACACAGTTTAATTGAGATCTAGTACCTAGCTTGTCAAATCTTAGTATTTCAAGTCTATTAGAGTGAATTTTAGTTTAGCCTAAATTACACTATTGATTTAGTAATTTGGTTTTAATTAGTTATATTCACTTAATTGTTTCTAGGTCTGTCATGACATTTAAAAATGGGGTTGTGGAAATTTACTTCACACTTTGAAGGCTTTTGTATCTCTTTTAAAAAATTGATCACTTCTACTCTGAAAGTTTATGTAGAACAATTAGTCAAATGAATCAACTTCTACTCTGAAATTTTATGTAGAACAATTAGTCAAATGAATCTTTTCTAATTGATTTTTACATGTATGTTTGTTTTAAAGAGTGGGTGCCATGTGCTGTAGTATTAGAATATACTCTAGATCATTGTTTATAACAATCAGTCTTCTAGAGAGTTAAAAGTCATCTATAGTGATAGAGATGTATTTCATGTATCCTCCCTTTATCATTCACATAATTAAATGGCTCACATCACCATCAACATACTTCTTGTCAGCCAGGTCCTAAACATTTTGTACCAGAATCTAGGTGGGTAAGTCATCTTGATCCTCTAATCAATGCATGTTTCCTGGTCCCCAAGATCTAACCAAAGTCCCACATCTAGTGCCCCAGCCTAATCTGGATAGCCTTGTTTGCCCCATCACAACCTTCAGCCTCATGTCAGGAAATCATCTGTCACCTATTTGTAATACTTGCCCATTCTCATTCCACATCCATCATCTTAGCTCAGATAGGTCTCGCACAACTTGTGGCAGGGTCTAGGCCAGTGAGTCTGCCTGATGCTCCCCTCCAGGTACCATACCCAACCCCTCTGATCTAGCCTAGCACATCAAGTGACTCTGCCTAATTTAGACAGCCCTGCTGAGTCAGCCACATATTACAAACATTATCCTAAATAAAGAAAAACTTGAAGCAGTCCTTCTGAAATCATAAATGTGACAGAGCCGCCACTATCTGCCTTTTCAATATAGTGCTCTGTGATTTGTCTCAAGGCCTACTCAACCAGAGGAAAATCATATCTGGTACTGGAAACTTACTGAACTACCTAGGGCTAGTGAGGTTATAGATCTTTGAAGAGAACCTACTATGACCACTTACTCCTCGACATAGAAACTTCCCTTTACAACACATAGAGACATTTACAGAAAATAACAACTGACCAAAAAAGGGAGAAAAAGTAGTCCTTTAGTGTAGAATCCCAAATGAAACATGAAAAACACAACTTTTGAACCTAATGTTCAGGCAACATACAGGAAAAGGCAACAGAAAGATTGTACAAGCTGCAAGAACAGTACGTCTGCTGTGAGAATGAGTCTCACAGAAACATCTGGGAAGATATACCCATTTGTCTCAACAACAAGGCAGCCTATACAAGAACTAAAGAGTCTACCAACAATAGACATGATAACATGGAAGGAGGAAATCTCACATGATCCCATCAATGGAAGAGCCCTCCAGTTAGTTATGCAGATCCAAGTGGTCAGACCTGATATCATACACAAACTAATAACATAATAAGGACTGAGCAGTCTGTGCAGGATATGTGTGTGTGTGTGTGTGTGTGTGTGTGTGTGTGTGTGTATGTATATATATTACATATACATATTATACACCTTTCTCTTTCCTCCTTTGAATCCTTCCTATGTTTCCTCTTGCTCTCTCTCAAATACATGTCCTCTAGCCTATTTTTCTTTAAAGAAACATAGGCGGGGTTCAAAGAAAGAAAGAGAAAGGGGAAAATGATGTAAAAAGAAATTTACTTTCAAAATATAGAAAATAAAAATATCCTTCTGTGCTGGGTGGTGGTGGCACATGCCTTCAATCCCAGAACTCAGAAGGCAAAGGCAGGCAGATCTCTGAATTTGAGGCCAGGCTGGTCTACTGAGCGAGTTCCAGGACAGCCAAGGTTACACAGAGAAACCCTGTCTCAAATACTAAAACAAAAATGTGCATACATACATACATACACATAAACATTAATAAATAAAAGTAATAAAGGCGTTAAATTAATAAATTCTTCTGAGTAAGATACAAATATTAAGCATATAATATTTAAACATGTTTTATACCATGGGCTTCATATGTTGTTCTTGGAGGGCATATATAATATTGCATGTCTTACCCAAATGCACAAAATGTATGGTTAGAATCCCCCTTGGGAGACATGAAGACAAAGCAGAGCATGTCAGAAAGAAACTAGCAATTCTCAGTGTTTTCTATAGAACAATGTCTAATAATGTAATGCAATTTTGGAAAACACTGAATGAAGCAAAACTGATTTGTTTCATGGGAAGCATCTCAGAGACTGTACACAAAGAACATGCATGTTAAATATTTCAAGAGAAATACATTTTGTACTAATCTGCCAAATACGTTTCACTGCAAACTACATAGATGTATGACTTTTGCATTGTGAATGATTATCCAAAATACATTTTAAATTACTGTATATAAATGAATGTTTTTTAATGTATCTCATTCAATTATAACTATTGAATGTTTCTATATCATCATCACAAACCCTTCTGTTGGACCCCTAACTTTCAGTGAGTGGGGATTAACCAGATAGATTATGGAAATATAGGTATCATTATGTAAGTCCCTGACGGCAGATTCTCCTGTGTTATGTGAGAGGACTCAGAGAAAACTCTATCTTCTGCAGTCAGGAAGGGTCCCTTTCCTGAGACACTAGTACTCTAATCTCAGCTTTCCAGCCTCAAGAACTGTGAAAAATAAATCCTTGTTGTTTAAGCCATTAAATCCAAAGTATTTTTGTTTTTGTAGTCCAAGCTGAACAACACAGTACATCTGTAGGATTTGGAACAAAATTTGATTTATCGTCGATTACTGGAATTTACCAGCATTTTAACACTATTTCAGTTGCATGGCATATAAATTAGGGTTGCTTTGAGTGCTATTACCAGCATTCATTAACATATAAATAAATGTCATTTATGACTATTATTTTTTTAAATATTCATTTATTCAAACTTTAAATTTAAGAAAAAATGATGACATGGAGGTTTACAGATCCTGTGGTTCACCTGTAAATCAACTCCACAGGATCTAATATCTTTGGCTTCTTCAGGTACCTGCACTCAGACACCCACACACAGATACCTATACACATGTAAAAATAAGGAAAATGAACTTTAAAATACATCATTATTTAAAATATTATTTTATAAGTGCTTGACATGGTAGAAAAGTTTTCAGTATGAGAATTTGATAAGCTTTTATTCTTGAAAACATGCAATTTACTTTTATGTATTCATGTTGCCAATATGCCACTAAAAGAAAGTCAATCTGAGTATGGTAACATACTACTAATGGCAGGCCTCAGAAGAAGAAGACTGAGGCAGCGGCATTGCTGTGCCTATGGGGCTAGTCTAGCAAATATTCCGTTTTGGGAGGTAGAGGCAATATAGTAAGGCCCTGTCTCAAAAAGCAAACATTCAAAATATGCAGAGTGTGTTGCACTGTGCTTGCTTATTATTTTAACCAGTTTTATATGTGCTCCCTGTAAGTAAACTTTTTTTTTTGGTTTGTTGAGACAGGGTTTCTCTGTGTCATTTTGTTGCCTATCCTGGATATCTCTCTGTAGACCAGGCTGGCCTCGAACTCAGAGAGATGCACCTGGCTCTGCCTATCAAGTGCTGGGGTTAAAGGCATGAGCCACCGCCACCTGGCATTGTAAGCAAACTTTTGAATCATTATATAAATATAGTGGAAAATAATTTGTGTTTAGCTAGATAAAGAAATGTAGATACATTTAGAAGCACTCCTTATTGATGCCTTTTTGAACCATTATTACATACAAAGGAAATTACTGGTTATACATATACAATTTTTGAATACATATCTATATATAGAAAGATTACTGATTTCTATTTTCATTTATTTCTCTTCAAGATAGCATCTTGCTCTGTGAGAAATTTCTTATCAATGTGTTAATTCAGAAAAATCAGATTTCCTTTTTCAGTGGAATAACTAAGTAATACACATGATCTTATGTAACATTAAAATTAACTAAACTGCAGCACATATTAAGCACTGGTTTACTCCAAAGTACCTTTTAATATACTACAGAATTTGAGACTAAAAATGTTAGGAATTCAGAAGAAATACAGCATTCTAGTTTCCTGTCTGTTGCTATGATACAATGCTTTAACCAAAATCAACAGGGGAAGGAAAGGGTTTCTTTGGCTTGTATTTCCCATTCATAGCCCTTAACTGAGAGAAGTCGGGGCAGAACTAGAGTCAAGAACCAGAACCATCAATGAATGCTACTTGCTGGCTTGCTTTTTATGGCTAGCATTTTACACAACCCAGGACCATCTCCCTGTGGAATAATGCCACACACACTGGGCTGGTTTTTCCTACATCAATTGACAAATGAGGCTATTCCTCACAGACACTCCCATAGACCAACCTGATCTAGGATTTTCCCCAATTGAGGCTCCTTACAGATGAATTTAGGCTGTGTTAAGTTGCCAAATAAGGCTAACCAGGCCATTGCAAACAGCAATCCCTTTGTTTACTCCTCCGTTGGCGATAATATGAATTCATGTGGATACATTTATTGTGAAGTTCTTAATTTATTTAATTTGATTTCATGTCCCTCTTTTCTCTCAAGTCAGGGTTTGAAAGTTCTCTTCTTAAGTAACTATACAAATGCGTATCAGGTTCTCAGCATTTGTCATTTTTTAAATAATTTACTAAAACTGAGAATCTCATTATCTTCAATCTTCTGTTCATTGTCTTACATTCCATCTGGCCTTGCATAGGGTGCAGTTGGTTGGAAGCAAGGGGAAAGCACATGTGATCAAAACAAAGAAAAAATGTTTCTTTCATAATAAAATTTGCGTGTGAGACAGGTTGCCATCAGACATGCTTTGAGAATGCAGGCATAACACTTGCTTCTTATGACTTCATAAAGAAGAAATTAAGAAGTATTAATTAGAAAGGAATGGGTGGCCACGTGGCAAGAATTCACTCACTGAAAACAGCTTGGCTTGGCTTGGCAGCAGGTCCGGTTTCCCACTTAGGTGGCCTGGGTCCCTAGCTCGGGCCCAGCTCAGCTTAGGTCTGAGGCCCGAATGACTGTAGCTACAAGCCTTTACCACAGCTGGAGCTACTTGCTTAAAGCCAGTGCTACAAACAACTCAGGGGAGCTACAGCTAATTGCAGTAGTCGGAGCTTAAGGAAGCCAGAGCCCAGGCTGACTCGACTCAAGTGGGAACATGTGGCTGGATTTAGGCTTTTAGCAAGAACCCCTCGGATTTCTACTGTTTTACGCAGACTTGGTAAGTCAATTAAGATATCAGATTTTTTTTTTTTTTTTTTTTTTTTTGGTTTTTCGAGACAGGGTTTCTCTGTGTAGCTTTGCACCTTTCCTGGAGCTCACTTGGTAGCCCAGGCTGGCCTCGAACTCACAGAGATCCGCCTGGCTCTGCCTCCCAAGTGCTGGGATTAAAGGTGTGCGCCACCAACGCCTGGCGATATCAGATATTTTAAAGCAAACTATTTAAAAAAGAATTTTTTCCACATTAAAGAAATGGGTTTTATGTGTACATTGGAAGAAAATTGGGCTTTGTTTGCAATTTTAGGCAGTCTGACAATAGAACAACTATATGAGAAGATTAATGTTGATCAAATTATGCACCTTATTACTTTTCTTATCCTTATATTACTATTTAAGAAGATAGTCAATGTAAGGGCCAGGATAAAAGTTTTAGAAAAACCTGTTAAACCTGTTAAAATGAATTATAGAGAAATTCAAATTCAGACAGAAAATTAACAGTGAAGTTGTTTCAAGATTGGATCATAAGGTTACAGAAATGTTAGATTTACAAAGGTTTAAGGAGGCAATAGTATCTTATGGCATGCATTCCTCATATGTAAAGCAAATGTTAAACACCTGGTCAACTTATAATAGGATTATACCACAGGACTGACAGGAGCTGGCACATGCTGTTCTGGAACCCGGACAACAGCTCCAGAGGCAAATGTGGTTCAAAGAGGAGGCTAAAAACATAGAAAAACAATGGAGGGATAAAGGAATACAAGTCTTCCAGGATCAGCTTGTTGGAGAAGGCCAATATGCTGCAGTACAAACACAATGTTTATATGATATCCAAACTTTAATTCTATGTCAAACAGCAGCCTTGAATGCATGGGACAGAGTTGAGGAACCAGGAAAGAAAGCTGAGTCATTTACAAAAGTTATACAGGGCCCAAAAGAATCTTTCACAGATTTCTTACAAAGACTGGCTTCAGCAGTAAAGAGAATGGTCCCGAATTCAGAAGCTAGTCAGATAATAATTGAATCTTTGGCTTTTGAGAACGTGAATGCAGCATGCAAGAGAATAGTCAGGCCATTAAAGGCAAGATCTGCACCCTTGGAAGATTGGATTAGAGACACGGTTGATGTTGAGGCTCATGACCAAGATGATATGTGGGTAGGAGAAGCAATTTCAAAAGGTTTGAGGAATGTTAGATGTTTTGGATGTGGAAAACAAGGACATTTGAAAAGGGACTGTAAACAGGTCATTCCTAGAAACAATGTTTCTTCAAGGAACAATGGCAACAGAATGCCTCTTCCTTCTGGAGTATGCAGAAGGTGTGGTAAGGGAAAACACTGGACCAACGAATGTAGATCAACAAGGGACAGGCAAGGTAATCCTTTGCCTCGGTCTTTGGGAAACTCCCAGAGGGGCCTCAGGCAGGCCCCCACAGCAAATCCTTTCAGACCTTTCCTGCAGTCATAGAGGAAACCCATACTCAGAGCAATTAAATAACCAAATGCCTATTGGAATAAATCATGCTGGTCGGGATGATGAAACAGAGAGAATAGAAAATTCAGGAGAAAACATAAAGAAAAATTTTTGGCAAACTTCTATAAGTGAACATAGAACAAAATTAACAATAAGAATAAATGGTGTTTTGTTGTCTGGTCTGGTAGACACAGGTGTTTACATTACCATAATTGCACCAGAATTTTGGCATCCAACTTGGCCTCTTCAGGAGGTAAACGTTCAACTGTTAGGAATTGGAATATTATCTCAAGTGAAACAGAGTGCAAGATGGCTCGAATGTATAGGTCCAGAAGGACAGAGAGGAAAATTAAAACCATATGTGGCTAACATAGCTATGAACCTGTGAGGTCGAGACCTGTTGCAACAATGGAATACTCAGATTAACATCCCTCCAACCTCAGAAACAAATCATAAGCTAGCACATGTTTCTGAGAGAAATATTAGAAGATATTATTCTAATGAGTGGTTACCAGCCATCCATATTGTACAAGAACAGGGCACAACAACTGATGATCTCCCAAAGACACCAACAGCTCTACCTTTAAAATGGTTAACAGACAAGCCTGTATGGGTTCAGCAATAGCCTTTAACAACAGAGAAACTCCATGCTTTAGAAGAGCTGGTAGAAGAACTGTTAAATGCTCAGCATATTGAAGAATCAACCAGCCCTCGGAATTCTCCTGTATTTGTTATTAAAAAGAAATCTGGTAAATGGAGAATGGTAACAGACCTTAGAGCAATTAACAAAGTAATTCAGCCAATGGGTTTTCTACAATCTGGAATTCCTTTGCCTACTCTGTTACCAAAAGGATGGCCTCTCATAGTTATTAATTTAAAAGACTGTTTCTTTTCAATACCCTTACAAGAAAAAGACAGAGAAAGATTTGCCTTCACGGTGCCTACTTACAATAATTCTCAACCGGTTAAAAGATTTCAATGGAGAGTCCTCCCACAGGGAATGTTGAATAGCCCAACTCTGTGCCAATATTTTGTACAACAGCCATTGAAAGTGATATGTAAAAAATTTCCTAAATCTATAATTTATCATTATATGGATGATATTTTACTAGCTGACTCAAATGCAGATTCTTTAGAAAGAATGTTTGAAGAATTAAAGAAAATTTTGCCTTGCTGAGGATTACAAATTGCTCCTGAAAAGATACAAAGAGGAGATTCTATTAATTGTTTAGGATATAAAATAGAGCTACAAAAAAATTAGACCTCAAAAGGTGCAAATTAGGAGAGATTGACTTCAGACTCTTAATGACTTTCAAAATTATTTGAAGACATTTCTCATCTACGAACTATTGTTGGGGTAAAAAATGATGAACTGAATAATTTGTTCAAAACCTTAGAAGGTAACAAGAACTTAAATAGTCCAAGAGAATTATCACCTGAAGCTTAGAAAGAATTGGCCTTGGTAGAAAAGAAAGTACATGAAGGGCATGTGGATCGTATTGATCCAAAGCTGGATTGCATTTTGGTTATTTTACCTTCTAGGCATTCTCCTACAGGAATATTAATGCAGAGGGAAGATATTATATTGGAATGGATATTTTTACCAAATAAACCGAATAAAAAATTAAAAACTTATGTGGAAAAAATCTCTGACTTGATTTGGAAAGGAAAATTGAGACTTCGTCAATTAGCAGGAATAGACCCAGCAGAAATTGTTGTACCTTTAACTAAAGAGGACATAGAAAAATTATGGACAGAAAGTGAACCTTGGCAAAGAGCTTGAAGTAATTTTTTTGGGAGAAATTAACAGCAAATATCCCCAAAGCGATAGAATTTGTCTTATAAAGAGAGCTGATTGGATCTTGCCTCGAATTATACGGGAAAAACCCATATCTGGAGTTCGTACATTTTTTTTACAGATGCCAACAAACAAGGAAAGGTAGGTTATAAATCAGAAAATTTAAGTAAAGTGGTTCAAAGTCCTTATAATTCAGTTCAAAAATCGGAATTGTATGCTATTCTGTTGGTATTAATGGATTTTTCAGAACCTCTCAACATAGTAACTGACTCTCAGTATGCTGAAAGAGTGGTATTATATATTGAGAATGCAGAATTTATCCCTGACTCAGAATTAACTTCACTATTTATTCAATTACAAGATACAATCACGAAAAGGAGTCATTCTTTATATATAACTCACATCTGATCCCATACTGGTCTGCCAGGCCCTCTAGCACAAGGCAATGATGAGACTGATAAGTTATGGATAGGAAATGTGCTGGAGGCCTCAGAATTTCATAAAAAACATCATGTCAATAGTAAAAGTTTAAAAAAGAATTTTTCCATAACCTGTCAACTAGCCAAAGAAATAGTAAAGAAATGTCCTACTTGTTCCTTCTACAATCAAATGCCATTACCAGCAGGATGTAACCCAAGGGGTACTCAGAGGAATGAAATCTGGCAGATGGACGTGTTTTACTTTGCAGAATTTGGAAAATTGATATATGTACACCATACCATAGATACTTATTCAGGATTTCAATGGGCAACTGCTTTGAGTTCTGAAAAAGCTGATTCTGTAATCACTCATTTGCTAGAAGTTATGGCCATCATGGGTATACCTGCACAAATCAAAACTGACAATGCTCCATCATATGTCTCTGTTAAAATGAAACTGTTTTTTGCTTATTGCAATATAAAGCATATTACAGGTATACCACATAATCCTACAGACCAAGCAGTTATAGAAAGATCAAACAGAACTCTAAAGGATATGCTAAATAAACAGAAAGGGGTAACAAACCCCCACAGAAATAGACTGCATAATGCTCTATTAACTTTGAATTTTCTCAATGCTAATGAGAAAGGAACAACAGCTGCAGAGAGACATTGGATAATAGAAAAAACTACAGAATTAAATCAGCCTATATACTTCAAGGATGTGCTGATCTCAGAATGGAAACCAGGATATGTGTTACGTTGGGGACGAGGTTTTGCTTTTGTTTCTACAGGAGAAGATAAGCTGTGGATACCATCAAAATTGATAAAGGTTCAATTTGAACAAGAGACCTCTTAATTAGAGGAGGTGATAGTTCATCAACCAGCAATTTTGAGAGGGCTAGCTGAGATGATCCAGTTTCAAATACTACTTGAGTAAGGACTTGAGATAAACTCTAAACTTTGGCATTATGCTCAAACTGGACAACGAAGGATATAGTTACCTTTCCTAAATTGACACTTAACCTAAAATCTTTCTTTTCAGAATAAAGATACCTTCGCCCATACCCAGCAGGAAGCAATTTTAAGAATATGACGCCCACATTCCCAAAGAGGGAAACAAAGGACTACTGATTCTTGCAAAAACAAGTGTGGTTATTGCTTTATCAAAAGGCATCTTCTGAGGCCAAGACAATACAGCATCATCCCTGAAGTGGCCTTCGCAATCCGGAAAAGGTACAGTGCCCTTTTCTTTGAAGGCAGCTGGACAGGCAATGGGCTGATGACTTCTGATGTGCAGTGGAACAACAGCTGAAACCATTATTCTTGAAGAGTAACTAAACTCACACCTCTCAATAGCAGACTGGCATTTAATAGAAGGATATGGAGAAGAACGGGATGCTGAGATGAAGTCACACACACACATAGCCAAGAAGAATGGACAGCTGAATTCAAAAAACATCAACAATTTCCAGAATTTAAAATCCTGAATCATGACAGGACACTAGTGGAATTCAGGTGTTTCTGGTACATGGACTGCTCTCACCCAATGTGAGGTCGAACTATTGACCTTGTGTACATCCTACTTCACAAATGAGTCTGTCAGATAGGCTAAGCCTATAGGCTGAAGATGATGCCCCAACACTGAGGAGAATCCTCAGGTGACTGTCCAGGCAGCTGGCTGTTTCTGTCAACTCACATTTTTTTTGGAAGTTGCTTGCATGCACTTCCTGTTTTTATTTTTTTTTTTTAGGTAATATTATTTCCTTCTTGGGTCTCTGAGGGAGTTGAAGATTAGTTACTTATAGTTGAAGATTAGTTAGTTATAGTTGAAGATTAGTTAGGATAGAAAGTGAATTAGGTACATTTTGGACTTACCAAAATAGGATAGATAATGGAATTATTTTCTCTGAATTTGTCAAATACAAATGGACTAGACATTGTTAAGTATTTATTACTTATATATATGGTATATAGTTATTGTACTTTTGTATATAGTTTTTCTTATGTTAGTTATAACCTTTTTCCTGTTTTCTTTTTATTAAAATAGGAAAGGGGAAATATGGTGATATTTTAATTGTACTGAAATGTGATTTTATTTGTATGTTAATATATAAAGTTGCCTGGGGGTCAGAGCTAATAGCAAGCCATAGCAGAAACTGGGCGGTGGTGCACGCCTTTAATCCCCGCTCATGGGAGGCAGAGCTAGGCGGATCTCTGTGTGTTCAAGGATACAGCCAGCATGGAGACACACGCCTTTAATCTCAATACCAACCATAGAAGACCTGGAGGTCTGTACAGAAAGACAGTGACAAGGAGGTCATGTGGTTGGGTTTATAACCAATGAGAAGGCAGAATAGAAAGTCTATAAAAAGGAGAGACAGGAAGTAGGTCTCTTGCTGAAGAGGACAACAGCAGCAGTGAAGAGTAAGGTTTTTAGCTCTGACCTCTTGGGCTTTCATCTCTGCATTGGCTCTGTGTTTCTTATTTAACAAGACTGTTCATCTACAATGAATATTGGTCCTATAACTTTAGTATGATATGAGGGAAATTATGTTAAATATTTTCAATTTCTTCTTATTTGAATTTAAATTATGCTGTAATTGAGACCTATTTGCTATGTCCATGAAAACTCTCAAATAGAACCAAGTAATTGGACAAAAAATTCAATGTATATTAACTAACTTTATAAGATGACTACTTCTCCACAGTTGAACTGTACTTTTAGTATTTCATTGCTATATTATACCTTAAAAATGAAAGCAACTCTTACTCATTAAGTAAATTAAGCAAACCTTATTATATGATTTATTTTATAAGTGAAAACAGCACAGTGTTGCTTATATGTGTGTATGCACTGTGGTGATATTTTATTTGTGCTGAAATGTGGTGATATTTTATTTGTATGTTAATAAAGTTTACCTGGAGATCAGAGGAAATAGGAAGCCATTTTAAATAAACATAGAAGTCAGGCAGCAGAAGCCCACACCCTTAATCTGATCACTTGGCAGGCAGGGTCTCTGTGTGTTCAAGGCCACTAGGGAACAGCGCCAAGCATGGTGATATATGCCTTTAATCCCAGTACCAACCATAGAGACCTGGAGGTCTGTACAGACAGGCTGTGACAAGGAAGTGAGGTAGCTGGGCTAAGAGCCAATGAGAGGGCAGAACAGCAAGGCAATAAAGGTGTGGGTAGACAGCAAGTAGCACACTTTGGAAGCTTCAGCGTGGTGAGGTAAGGTTAGCTGGTGTCTATTCCTGTTTCCCTGATTTCTAAGGCTTTCACCCCTATATTTGGCTCTGTGTTTTTTATTTAATAAGACCGCTTAGAAATTTATCTACAATGCACAAGTGTGTATAAGTGTGTGTGTGTGTGTGTGTGTGTGTGTGTGTGTGTGTGTGTGTGTG